>JAVTVY010045804.1:0-20930 GCA_036873755.1 Hanleya hanleyi | reverse complement strand
ACTCTTCTTTGCGTCTGATGACGGTTGTCAATTTGTTGATGCCTAGCAGAAATTGTCTTGTTCCTCTCGAACTTAAGTGGAGACCATCACCCACTAGATAGTCTCGATTTATCCTCCCATTTGGCAGATAGAAGTTTCTTTCATGATCTACATACTTCAGGTTGTAGTGGTACGCAAGGTCTTTAAGTCTGCCATTGACCAAGGTGACGAAGTTGTTTGTAGAGGTTGAGTCCATACGGGGACATATTCCAGAGATGACAATATCTGTGTTTGGTGAGCCCTGATAGATGTTATTTAGTAGGCAGTCATAGTCATGTTCGAATTTTTCGATCGAGCTAGCATAGTCATTTGTCCCGACATGTAAAATCACAGTTTTGACGGAGGTTATATCCATGTTTTCCATTTTGCTCTCAACATCCTTTATTTTTGCACCTCTCATGGTCACCACTCTCACATCTGGTTGTAGGCCTCTTGTTCGAATACCTTGGAGCATGGAATCTCCGATAAGAATTGTTCCTGGAGAAGGTATTTCCATGTGACCACCAGGTTTCATGTTTCCAGTAGTTTCACTAAATCTGCCATGTTGAGTTGATCCTTGTAGCACTGTGGGTATTGGCTGTCCAACTTTTTGGCTCTCGGATTCCAGCTGTTTAATTATTGGTGTACATATCAAAGGCACCTCAGTTGATCCTTGATGGGGAGCTGAAACTGTATCTTGATTTTTCCCTGGTCTTATTGTGTCTGGTGAATTAGACTGGCTTGTGTTGTTAACTGGGGCTGTTTCTTTATCTCCCACGTCTTGACTAGGTCTGTTTCCCTTGACTGGACTTGATCTGTTTTCCTTGAGGTGTTTCTTTGTGTGAGAGGTTTGTTTTGTAGACTTCTCATTGTCAATTGGTTCTGTTTGTGTTGCGCTATCCACACAGACAATGTCTGACACATTGGCACTTGTTTGTTTTGATTTGATTTGTTGCAGCTCTGCTAATAATTGCTGATATTTTTCTCTGTATGTTACCATTTCTAACAGCAGGTCATCCTTTTCTTGAAGTAATTTCTGTGTACAGTTTTCACAGTTACATGTGTTAACTCCAGGGAGGTGAGATATGGAGGCCAGTGTTAATCCTCTTGAGCTGTTGGGTGTCAAAGGCTGATTTGACAGGCGTTTGTCTTCTGTCTGAGGCTTAGGGGTTGAAGAACAAAATTGAAACAAAGCTGGACAAGATGGCTGATCATTTCTTGGATTTTTCCTTGAATTTCTTTGCCATGGCAGTTTACAATCAGTGTTGCTATCAGTAGTGTCACTTAGTTCTGCAGCTGTGAACCCCATAAAGCTGAAAACAATGGAGGAATCAGTTTGGTCTATGTTCAAGTAAGTGTCCTGGTCAGTGTCCGCCATATTGGATTTTAAACTGGTCAGTTTTCATGTAGGTTTTCCAGCAAATAAGTCACAAACTCCACTTGAACTCCCACCAAAAATGCACCAACCTGCAGGGTAGACCTTTAGACAAAATACTATACACAATTTGTTCAACACAATAGTCCTCATCTGGCATATGGATTAGTGTAGCACAGGAGCTCCTTCATAGTACAACCTACTTGTCGGCCATTTTGTAACAGCTTATCCCGCTCCCTGTAACAGCTTATCCCGCTCAACTGTTCGAGACACATGCATGAGTGGTGCTATTAACCACCAATTTAATAGGCTAAAATATGTACCACAATTATCACGTTGGTTGGTTGTTAACTGTCGAAAACTGGACCCAAACTGTTTTTGCCAACCGTACTTGTTGCACGCCATAAGCGCATCGAAGGCCATCTAACAATTGGTTAGAGAGGTAATATCTCAGATACGCTTGGTTATAGTGTCTCTAATCCGTATCCAGACATGCCACCCATATGTCACAATAATGTGTGAATTAAGAAGCAACTGGGAATCATGTTTTTAATAAAGAAGCAGTAAAAAGTTTGTTTTCAAATTAAAGATATTCTTGAATAGAGGCCTAAAATAATTAGATGCCACTGCCACTGTCACATCTCGAATCTGCTAAATCTCCAGAAACTCTACTGGCCTACTTGCTGAGGAGTTAAACTACCAGAGCCTACAGTAACTAGTTTTGTGAATTAATTCAAATCCTTGAGGTTCCATCCAATGATAACCATTCTCAGATGGTCTGAATCTCGAAGGACTGCAACACAGGGCTCCCTGGAATCAGGGAACCTTCGCAAGTCCCAATGCAACATACAACCAAGGGTTCCCAATGGGCAAATCTCAGATGATCTGAATCTCGAATGGACCGCTACACAGGGCTTCTTGGAATCCGGGAACCCTCAAGAGTCGAAATGCAACATACAACCAAGGGTTCCCGATGGGCATATCTCCAGATGGTCTGAATTTCGAATGGACCGCTACACAGAGCTTCTTGGAATCAGGGAATCCTCAAGAGTCACAATGCAACATACAACCAAGGGTTCCCGATGGGCATAGATAGCAGTGCACAAGTTGAGCATCAATAAACAATAAACATGAAGCTGCGCTATCGAAACCCCTCGGCTCTGAACCCCAGCTATTATAATGTAAGGGTGTCTCTACCAATTGATTGGCTTGTGGGAAGAAATATTTACCCCTGGTATTGTAAGTGTATTTTCTTTGAAAAAAAAAAAAAGTTTTCCTCCCCTTAAATTAATTTGTTTCTGGAATAAATACATACACTATAGATATACGTTTGTCATATCTTGGTAAACACAACTAAAATTGCTGAAATGGAAATCATTAGAAGAGAGCCAAATTTGGGGAAACATTTAAGCGGTGAGAATATAAAATGACGTGTGGCAACTAAAAAGTGTTGTTAGGTTAGGTTGTTAGCAAAACAAAAAAGTAAAACTACAAATCATGTGAATAAATTTTGTTTATTATAATTACTGATAAAAAAACTTGTTAGTGGAACAAGATGAGTGAATCATATTAGTAGAATAAAATCAATCCGGTGGGGGAATGGTTAGCAGTCCATTTTTTGGGAGGGATGAATAACTGTTAATGGAACTTTAATGGAAAAAGATCAATAACTTCAATGAACGAACTGTTTACGCACCTTTTGTGGGAGATATTTAATTGAATGTGACCCAGACAGCCTTATGAAAGGAGTAATAGGTCTCTGAAACACCACACTGCACGTTTGGAATGTTTGTATAGATGTGGTCAATTGTTGTTCTCATGTCTGTTGTTGGTTGTCATCCAATCAATAAATAAATGTGATAGTATACAAACATGATCTAGAAATTATATGCAAACTTAACATAGGAATTAGTGGATTTTATTAGACAAGGGGCATAACTCTGCAAAATACTTTCTGACACGACTCGTTTTCGATAGGCATCTAGTTCAGGTCAAGAGAAGCAACTGTATCACGTTAGAATGTGGTATATGGAACGGTTCTGAAATTATCACAATAACAAATTATAAATGGATTTTTATTTGTAAAAAGGGGCATAACTCTGCAAAATATTGTCCGAGATGACTCATTTTCGATAGGCTTCTGATTTACGTGAAGATAAATAGATGTAACAAGTTTGGTTGCCATGCATGAAACGGTTCTGTAGATATCGCGGTAACGGACGGACGGACGTACGTACGTACGGACGGACAGACAGCCGTACATGATGACGACAATACCCCTAGGCCAAAGTTGGCCGAGGGGTAAAAATAATTAAAAATCATAAAATCATAATAGCCATCTGAAAACCTAATCAGTTCATCAGTCACCATACAGAAAGCTCTCACCAAAGTTTGGTCAAGCCTGACTTCATAGATCTGCAGATATTCAGCGGACAAGAACACATGTTGACGGACGGACGACCGGACGGACGGACGTACATACATGGCAACGACAAGACCCCGCATGGGCTGAGGGGTAAAAAGGTGAGGAATGTTCTTGTAGGAAATTTCCAAAGGGATTGTTATGGGCACAGTACCCAGATGAGTGTTGGGATTGTGCTGGTCTACATAGACAAGCTGGGTTTGTCCTGGGCACGATCACCCAGATGACTGTTGGGATTGTGCCGGGCACCAAAAACCACAAAAGATGGCTGATATTATGTTGGGAAATGACTGGGATTGTGCTGGGCATCATTAACCAGGGTTAGATCTAGGGTCTCACAGCGTCCGTAAAACGGACACAGGTACAAAATCAAATGAATTAAAAATGAATATGTTTTTGCAAAATATCAAATGATTTTTTTCAAAAATCAAATGATGTTTTTTTTACGATGTTTGAAAGCCGTAAACCTGGACGAGTGTGTGTCAACTCGCGTTAGACAAAACTTATGGCAAGGGAGACAACTATGCATCTATCCGTTGATAAGCTTGGCCACTAGGGGCGCGATAGTTTTCATTCTCCAGGCAGAGGTCTATACTATGAATGAAGTCGGAAATATGTACGTCTGTGAGTGTCTGGAGAGCTAGGCAGCGTGTGCGTTCTCGCGTTGTTTCTGCAACGCGTATCTGCAATGACAAGCCGTCATGGTGGGACAGAAAGGTCGGTCTGGGGGAAATACGAAGGGTAGCGGCCGCACAAGAGGATGCGGTGTGTTAGCTGGACATTTGAAAAAAAAACTAAAGGAAGATGAAGGGTCTGACTGCCACAAAGTCGACGTTCTCTTTGCTCGATGCTGTGCTGCCGGTATTGAAAACACAGGTCAAGCAGATGTTGAACACGACATGAAAAATGATGCAGGCATCGAAGCTGGGACAAATTATGTTCAACCCGTTGAGGCAGTCGAGGTGGGAAGAGAATTAGCTTCGAATGATATACAGCATGGTATAAAAATACTGTACAGAGGAATCTATTCAATAGAAATTTTGAAAGCAGCAGCTGTAAATAATTTTAAAAGCAGATGATCAGATTAAACAAGAAGTAAAATGTGCATGATATGCTTGTCTGATCGACAAGACATGTGCAGCCAAGAATCGGTTAGAATGCTTCTAAGAGCATCAAGGGTCCCAGAGTTTCTCGGCGCCTAGGCGGCCCCTGAGCCCTAATCTAATCAGCAAAAAGGTTAGTTGTTATTAGTTTAGTCAAAGTTGACATCATGGTATAGTATCAATCTGACAGCACGTGGAAGTAAATGATCTGGAAATTCATGTAGCAAGTCCCTGCTCAACTTTGTCATTTTGAAACACAAGCAAGATCAGCCTGAATATGGTGAAAATTTGGGGAAAAAAGAAGTAAATTGTTCATTATCTACAGGTATCTGACAAGACATTTAAATAGCCAGAAATGGGCTCGAATGCTCCTGAGAGCATCTAAGACCCCAGAGCTTCAAGGGGCCTAGGCAGCCCCTGGACCCCGGCCTGTACGCTACGCCTCGCTGCGCTCGGCATTATTTTTTTCAAATAAGGACACTACTTCAAATTCCTGGATATAACCCTGTTAACCAAACAGACAGCTGGGATTGTGCTGGGAATCAGCCATAGAAGACTGCTGAGATTGTGCTGAGAGTGTGCTGGGCTCCATCAGCCATAGTCATAGAAGACTGCTGGGATTGTGCTGAGAGTGTGCTGGGCACCATTAGCCATAGAAGACTGCTGGGATTGTTCTAAGAGTGTGCTGGGCACCATTAGCCATAGAAGACTGCTGGGATTGTGCTGAGAGTGTGCTGGGCACCATCAGCCATGTAGCAGATTGCTGGGATTGTCCTGAGAGTGTGCTGGGCACCATCAGCCATAGAAGACTGCTGGGATTGTGCTGAGAGTGTGCTGGGCACCATTAGCCATAGAAGACTGCTGGGATTGTTCTAAGAGTGTGCTGGGCACCATTAGCCATAGAAGACTGCTGGGATTGTTCTGAGAGTGTGCTGGGCACCATCAGCCATAGCAGATTGCTGGGATTGTCCTGAGAGTGTGCTGGGCACCATCAGCCATAGAAGACTGCTGGGATTGTGCTGAGAGTGTGCTGGGCACCATTAGCCATAGAAGACTGCTGGGATTGTGATGAGAGTGTGCTGGGTACCATTAGCCATAGAAGACTGCTGGGATTGTGATGAGAGTGTGCTGGGCTCCATCAGCCATTGAAGACTGCTGGGATTGTGCTGAGAGTGTGCTGGGCATCATTAGCCATAGAAGACTGCTGGGATTGTCCTGAGAGTGTGCTGGGCACCCATCAGCCATAGAAGACTGCTGGGATTGTGCTGAGAGTGTGCTGGGCACCATTAGCCATAGAAGACTGCTGGGATTGTCCTGAGAGTGTGCTGGGTACCATTAGCCATAGAAGACTGCTGGGCTTGTCCCGAGAGTGTGCTGGGTACCATTAACCATAGAAGACTGCTGGGATTGTGCTGAGAGTGTGCTGGGCACCATTAGCCATAGAAGACTGCTGGGATTGTCCCGAGAGTGTGCTGGGTACCATTAACCATAGAAGACTGCTGGGATTGTCCGGAGAGTGTGCTGGGCACCATTAGCCATAGAAAAGAAGACTGCAGAGATTTCCTGGGGGTCTGAGATTTTGCTGGGCACCATCAATGACAGCCGGGATTGTGCTGGGCATAGACTCCTGGAATTGTGCTGGGCATCTATCATAGAAGATGGCTATGATTGTGCTGTGAGACAGCAGGAATGGTATTGGATATCATCAACCACAGAATACATTACAGAATTGTACTGGGAATCAAAGAAGACTGCTTGGATTTTGCTGGGCACAAATGCAAAACCCACAGAAGATACTGTGATTGTGATGAGCACCATCAATCATTGATTGTGCTGGGTTGACAACCAGATTGGGAAACTGTTTGTTTTTTTGTAATACATTACATGTAACAAATTTATATATCCTCCAAACTAATTATATTCTAAGAATAAATTTATCCATGACCAACCTGGACCACACAGGCAATGTTTTTTTCCATTCATATTACATGTTTGATTATCAAGCAAGACAGCATGTTGTTCCTTTAGTCTGTGGAACTCCATTACAAGTGACAGAAAAATTCAAAATGTTCACCAGTAATTGATAAACACAAGAAGTTGTTTTATTGGACAATTCAATTCCAACCAATGGAATGCATCACTGCATCAATATCCCAACATAAAAACGGTTACCTAGCAATCACTAAGCAATTACTTTGCTCCTTTCTAATGACATTTATGTATGGCCCCTGGATGCCCACCCATCATAAACTTTATTTCTCGGAGAGGATCCCTATCACTTTATCATCAATTGTTCATATCACTGCATACCTTGATGCCCACATATCATTTGTCCATGATCATCTGTGTGATGCATTGGTTTTGCATGCTGATTTGAAAGAGTGTCCAGTGATTTCCCAGTATTGGCTTTGCATGCTTATTTGAAAGAGTGTCCCGCAAATTCCCAGCATAGAATCTGTTTCAAGCAGTGTGCAGCATTTATGCCTGCAATTCATCCACGCATCAACTTTGTTTCTCTCTGAGGGTACTCCGAGTTTTCGCAGCATGCCAGACTTTGCAATAC
Organism: Hanleya hanleyi; assembly: GCA_036873755.1. Taxonomy (NCBI): domain Eukaryota; kingdom Metazoa; phylum Mollusca; class Polyplacophora; order Lepidopleurida; family Hanleyidae; genus Hanleya; species Hanleya hanleyi. The sequence continues at coordinate 13,449 of JAVTVY010045804.1, read as the reverse complement.
CAACTTGATTTCTCTGAAATGATACCCAGCACTTTCTAAGCATTGACTTTTTCTTTATTTCTCTGAAATGATGCCCAGCATTTTCCCAGCATTTGTTTCTTTCTTTTTTTCTCCGAGAGGATGCCCAGCACTTTCTCACCATTGGACTTTCCCAGCATCGATTTTGTTTCTTTATTACTTTGAAATGATGCCCAGCACTTTCCCACCATTAGCCTTGTTTCCCTGAAAAGGTGACCAGCACTTTCCCAGCATCAACTTTGTTTCTTTATTTCTTTGAAATGATGCCCAGCACTTTCCCAGCATTGACTTTGTTTCCCTGAAAGCATCTCCAGCACTTTCCCAGCATTTACCTTGTTTTATCTGAAATGATGTCCAGCACTTTTCCAGCATCAACTTTGGTTCATAATTTCTTTGAAATGATGCCCAGCACTTTCCCAGCATTGACTTTGTTCATATCAGTTCATGATCATCAATAACCCAGCATTACCCATCAATCGCAATGATGGGCATCAATTTACTTTTTTTTTTTAGTTTACTTTTAATTTCCAACAGTTTACCACCACAATCCTACCTATCACACCAGATCCAAATCCATCACCCAGCATTCCCAGCAATACACAGCACATCCCACCAAAAATACAGCATGTCCACCACCTTTCCAGCAATTATCTAAAATTCTGCTCCAATAACTCTTGCTCTTTGACATCACCAGCTTTTGCTCTTTTGACACCACCGAAATTAGACTCCACCTAAAGGTTTAAACCTTCCCTACAGTTGAACTACATGTATGACTCTTTACTCCAAAATATGCTTTGTTATCTCGACAATTTTCAGGCAAGGGCCATGGGTGGTTTAGGTCTGAAGTGACTGCAATACTACATTCCACTTTACTGCATGTATGACCATAATCATGTGTGACAAGAATGGATTCAAGAAAGACTTGTGTCACCTAGCCTTTATACAAAATAAATCCCATGTCACATCGCATCAAACAAACACAGTCCCACGCTGAATCACATCAGACATCAAATGTCTGCAGGCACATCATATGGCATTTTACACCAGACAACTACATGTATACAGGCTTCACAAGATTCCATCATGAACTTTCTACATGTAGGATAGATGTTCTTCTAAAGTTGCAGATATTACATTTTCTAAGGATATCCATCAGTGACAAATGGCTGATAGAGCACCGAGATGAATTTGAACGAAGAATATGTCTGTATAATCATACGAGAGATCCTGAAGGATCTTGGCGCTCACCATTGTCCGATAATTGTGAGCTAATGACAAGAGGATCTTTTTGTCCAGAGTTACTAAGAACAAACGATTGATTTGTAATTTTGTTTGCAGAATTTTGAATTTGAGCGAAAAAGGGACACTGGAAAACACCAAGATATTATCTTTATAAGTTTCAGGAGTTTCAAGAAACTTAATGTCGGTTCTGACTTATAGTGCAAGTGAAGCGAACAAAGTTAGTCTGAAAGTGAATTTCCGGAGAATGACATTTTGGCATGAGCTATGAAACATACCTATGATTATATAATTGGGAATGAATGCTAATTCTGTTCTGTTTACTGGGCTAGTTTGAGATATTTCTTTTAAGATACCATGCTCGAAAATAGTAAGATGGTACACAACTTAATGCTGAAGGGATCCGGTCCGTGCACTAATGTTGAAACTTTGAAAGTGTCTGAAACATGCAGTAGTCTGCAGTTGTCGAGTTGTGATGTTGCGTCACAAGAGTGGTGTCTCCTCGTGTAGCCAACCCGTCGGCAGACAAAACGGTGGGGCAGTTCACTTACAACGGCATGGACTAAACTGATTTAAAATTTGAAGGAATACATTTTAATTCGGAATCATTTGAACTCCTTGATATAGAAGGTGAAGGTATGGATATTCTCTAGACTCAAAATATAGAATATGCCTCACCATTTGATCCACCGACTCTTGTGATGCAATGTCACAACATGGGAATACCCTATTTAATTTCGAATCGAAGCAATAAGGGTATCTTGCACAAAATTTGCACCAAATTTCAGAAAGATCCATGAAGCATTTCCTGAGAATTCACAATAACAATGTTTCAAGGCGAAATTCAAGACGGCCACCTGGCGGCCATATTGGATTTTGGAATCGGACCAAAAAAAGGTATCTTGCACAACTGGACCCCATGGGAACCTGTTTACCAAATTTGGGAAAGATCCATGCAGTAATTTCCTGAGATTTCACAATAACAATGTTTCATTGGGAAATTCAAGATGCAGCCATATTGTATTTTCAAAAACAACCAAAAAAGGTATCTTGTACAACTGGACCCCATGGGAACCTGTGTACCAAATTTGAGAAAGATCCATGCAATAATTCATGAGGAATCACGATAGAGTTTTAAGGGGAAATCCAAGATGGCTGCCTGGTGGCCATATTGCATTTGCGAATCAGACCAGAAAAGGTATCTTGCTCAACTAGACCCCAAGGGAAGCCTGTGTACCAAATTTGAGAAAGATCCATGCAGTAGTTCCTGAGAAATCGCGATTAAGTTTCATGGGGAAATCCAAGACGGCTGCCTGGTGGCCATATTGGATTTGCTAATCGGACCAGAAAAGATATCTTGCACAACTGGACCCCAAGGGAACCTGTGAACCAAATTAGACAAAGATCCATGCAGTAGTTCCTGAGAAATCATGATTAAGTTTCATGGGGAAATCCAAGATGGTCGTTTGGTGGCCATATTGGATTTTCAAATCGAACCAGAAAAGCTATCTTGCACAACTAGACCACAAGGGGAACCTGTGTACCAAATTTGAGAAAGATCCACGCAGTAGGGTGCACTCCGGAGATTCTTTTATTCGGCATGGAATAGACTATGGGTCCGTTTTTAGGCCACCAGTTGTCGCAAAACCTTCAACCCAAATCACTTATATATATATATTTTCTGAAAGAGCATGATGAAACTATTATTTTAAGATATAACACTGCTATGTTATAGAAAAATTAAACTCGAACATTCTCCTCCATGCTTGCTTCATTTTCCTAGAAAACCCCTTAAAAATGTCGAAAAATGGTCAAATTCGGCTCAATTTCCAGAAAAATCTGTAAGAGCGATTTCAATTAAACTTCTTACTCACGTTCCCTGGTCCGGTCTCAACTTAAAAGGCAAAAAAAAGGGGATGTTAACCTAACCGTTTTTTGTCAGATTTTCTTCCCGTAAATGAGTCCCGATTTTTAGGCACACCCAAGGGGCATAACTGAGGCAGGACAAACTTTACTCCATGATCCCGATCAGCGTGTGGACGAAGCCAGCACTCGATTTGTACGTACTCGTTTGCAGCGTTGATAATGCTGAATAGGATGGCATTATAGATATAAGCTATTAAGAAGACAAGAAGAATTATGATGTAGCAGAACAAGGGCAGTCTATCGTATTATGAAATTAGAGAGGGGCCATTACTACGAAACTGCGGAGGGCCACCGTAGTTCCTAAGAAATCGTGATTAAGTTTCAAGGGGAAATCCAAGATGGCTGACTGGTGGCCATATTGGATTTGCAAATCGGACAGAAAAGGTATCTTGCACAACTAGACCCCAAGGGAAACCTGTGTACGGTACCAAATTTGACAAAGATCGATGCGGTAGTTCCTGAGAAATCGCGATAACAAGAATTGTTAAAGGGGAATGTTATCGCCGGACCTATGTAAACGTTAATATATACATTGATACTGTAAGAAATCGACTATATAGTTTTCCCCCCGATCTCCGAACTTTAAAACGGTAAATTTGGCGATTTAAACGCGTTCCTACCACAAGCCTGTCAAAGCGGTGACCTTTGACCCATGACGTCACAGAGTGAACCAGTCCGCCATAGCATTAGCATACGTAAACAAGTAATGTTGCTCCAATATTTCTCGACTGTATTCTCGTACTTTGGAGGCATCATACCTCGTCGGTGTGTTGTTGGAGGGTGTAGCAACACGAATGGAGATGGATTCAAGTTGCACCCGTGGCCAAACGGGGAACAAATCGGGGAGAAATTCGACGAAATTTGTGCAAAACACGTGGGGAAAGCCGACGAAATGGTCTCGCATTTATTTCGCTCACTTCACTGACGACAGCTATGCAAAAACAGAGATGGCAAGAATGTGTGGATATCCCCCTATACTGAAAGAAGCTATTTCCAAGATCAAGACAAATAAATCTTTAACAGAAAGAGAAAATAGGCAACCCCTCAGTCTGCCGGAGTGCGTGAGTTATACAGGGACGACCGACCTCGTGGACTCGGCAAGCGACAAACCGTTCCCGCAGACAAGCACTGTAAATCTCCCTGCATGTTTGGGCCCACACCGCTTCCATCGTCTCCTCGAACAGTCCATCCTGAATCCTACAGCTATTACCTGAACTGTAATAATCAATGTACTTTTAATCAACTTATTCCCGTATATAGGAATTTCACTTCTGGCACCAGCTTATCCTGATTATTTGGTGTCTTTTTGTATCTCCATGTGAGCACACACATTCTATGTTTTTTTGATACAATAAATTGAAATTGATCACCCGGAAGAGTAACTGAAACCAACAGAAAGGTGTGAAGCAAACAATTTTTTATGGGAGGGTGTCCAAGAGGGAGAGTGAGAGAATTAAGGTTTAACGTCGCACGTTCAGCAACAGGGTGTCCAAAAGAAATAAACGGCTTCTCCACAGGTGAATTAGTTATTGTTTCAACATCAAATAGCTGCCTTTGGAATTGAAACTTTGTTTTCATTTGAGAGGACTTATCCACAGGTATGGATTAGCTCCCGTTTTAACATCAAATCGCTAACAATAATTGACAAACACATAATAAAATTAAGCACGTAGACAATGTAAATAAGCCGGCCTGCCACGGTATAACAATCTGTCCGTCCCGTAAGAAATGAAAAATAATGAACCATACAATGCCAATAAACACACACATATAAAAATAAAGGCGTAAATAACTACATAGTATGCTCTTACAATAACAAATTATCTGTAGATTTTAAATGAATATATATATTATAGTGACATCCACAATAAGCCAAGCCGGCCTAGTTTCCTTTTTGCTATATTATTTAGAAGTTTTTTAGCACGGAAGAGTAAATTTACGATCCTGTGCATTATAACAACTGATCTATGCCTAAAAAAATGCCAGATAAAAGCAGAAATGTATAAATATTATTGTAAGATCCACAGATAGTTGTAATTTCGTGTATAAAGCATGTAATCAGTGTATTTAAACCGGCCTGCCACAGCCTGACACGGCCTGCCACAGGCTTGAAACAGGCCCGACATCAGGACGACCCAGTTTGACCCCAGATTCGCTTGTATATGGCTCAAATCTATATGACTCGATAGATTCTCCTTCTCCTAGTTTCATGATCGCTTACTGCCTCTACATTCTATTCAGTTCCAAGACCTGTATAATCTCCAACGTCACAGTCTTCAACGTGGTTAACGCTGAAATCGGATTCTGTGTCAGAGCTTGTACCCTATCTGTGTTATCCGCCATGTTTGACTCTGGCCGCTTCACTGTGTGACGTCACAGGGTAATCGCCGGGCGGATTTACTGGGAGTAAAAATCAGGCACTTTGGAGCCGTATTTCAGGATATTGCATCATCGCTAAAATTTTGAAAATAATTCTAAAAAATAAAGCAGGCCACAGGGAACTACTTTTTATTGGTTTTACCCATTCAAAAATTGTGATAACATTCCCCTTTAAGGATGGACGGACGCTCCAACTGATGACGGACCAGACAAAAAGTAATTTAACAGCCCACCATCTGGTGATGATGGGCTAAACAACAAATAGAACATTAAAATTATGTCCAAATTTTTCATAAATCATATCAGAACAGTTTGAGCCATGTAGATGCAAGGAAAATAACTGAATGAAGATGGGCCGATGAGTGCATGCCTTCCTTTCTTAAACTTTTCTAATCCTGTTCTAATAATACATAACAATGATAACATCGAATAGGAGCAATATAGCATCCAAATTAGCTGTCATTCATGATCCAAATGAGATCAATAGGTATTACAGAAAGGTGATAACAATCAGACATCCTCCTCATAGCAGTCTGATTTACCATGTCTGAGGTTGACAACTGGAAAGGTCACAACTCTCAAATGTACACCACAGTCTGTTTGGTACAAACTCCTAAAAGCCTTTTACCGTGCTCCAGGGATGATGTAATGTAAGTGGATGCACTGTTTCAGACAGACAAACTTGCTTAAACATTCAGTTCCTCAACTCTCCTTGCACAGAAATCAATAAAGCCCTCAATAGTGCCTGCAGAGATTGAAGGGGATCTTTGAGAACAATCTGGAGAATATACTACCGCAGGATTTCAAGAGAGGGGTCAGCTCAGTGGTTATAAAGGTGATCATCTAGATGCATTCTAGCCAATATCTGGCATATCAATTACGTAAGCAATTACATGTAAGGAACTATTTCATATGGCTATTCCCAACAATATTGCCCTGGCAATACTAGTGAGCTGTTGACCAAAAATGGTTTTGGTTCTGGACTGGTTTAGACAGAAGGTGTTTCTTCACCTCAAAATAGTTGATTTTTCACAAATCCACTACTTCAAGATGCTTAAAACAGGGCCTGGAAAATACTCAAACCATTCTACAAAATACACTTAACTGAAGAATTTCTTTCGTAAATGATATTTCAGCTTGGCATTCCAAAGTCCAAACCGAACCAGGCCTTGTAGGTGCGAAAACCTCACTAAACTGTGCCAGGATCTTTGTAGATGTTTTGACAAAAGGCAAATTCCACAGAAACTTATTCCACTGGACTTCCGCCGCGACAAAAATTCAGAAACAATATTTTGTTGGACTTTTCAGTGTCAATCAAGGGGATGCACTCAGTAGGACATGAAAAATGAGCATTAGAACCAGTGATTTTCTAGTTTTACGCAAAGTTGAATGGGCCCCACAGAAATGGACTGTAAACTAATGTCACATTTGATAGATTTGTCCTGAAATGACGATTGTTAATCAAATGTGCTTTATCAAATGAAATGGCCATGCCCTGCTCACTTGTGCATTTCTACTAAGAACAACAATAATGCCATGTCCTGACATCTCTCATGTCGCATTGACATGTACTTTGTATAATTTCAACAATTACATCCAGCATAACTTTTCAAATGAAAATGTGTACATTTGCCCTTTATTTATGAGCACTTCCCAATGGAGTTTCTAGGCAGATTCCACATCCAAATCAAGACGGTTATCCTAAATGAACGTCGATTTGTGAGATTTTCGTAATCTATGTGACAAATTAAGTAGTTTACTCTCGCTACTTTTTATAATTAAAGCAGCATCCGTTTCGCTTGTGCTTCTCACAATACAGTGAACGAAATGTCATTATATATGGGTGTGTGTGTAGTTGAGGCATACTTGAGGTGTAGTCGAGTTTACCTGGGAGGTGATCCTCGAATGTTATGGAAAGTAACAGGTAGGCAATTAAAGTGACATTCTGGCTAGAATGATGATCCAGCATAGACATGTAGAGAGACTGAGAGAGAATTATATTTAATGCCACGTTCAGCAATATTTCATCTATAATTGTGCTGGCAATTGTGCATGGTACATGCATATTTGGCAAAGTACATGAGGTAAAATTACAAGTATATTTTGTCAAAGTCCATGAGGTGTATTCGAGGTGTATACATGTACACCTTGAGAACGAAAATGAGATGTACACCTCAAATTCTACACCTCAAGTCTTGTGTCAGCGGTCGAAATAACGCTTGTCTACCTGTCGCCGACAAGTCATTTTTTCAAGTGACAACTAAATTAAAATTCCACCTGTCGCCGCAACAACTATTCTGTCCTAAAAATACTGAATTACGAGCTAATACAGGCCTAACATGACTGAATTGTCTTCCTGGAAACAGTTGTTGAGTTTCGTTTTATTTACATCGGACATTCTGTTCACTTCGTCATTCATCCCGCTGCCGTACAACACGAGAGCTCGGGTACATCAAACTCCATGCAGGATTAATCTCCCGCTAGATTTGCACACGATCTGCTTGAAAGGCAAAACTAATGGATAAAGTAAAAGAATTGACTGGCACGATCCAGCGCAATCGCAAGCGCAACTTCAAGTCGAAAATGAAACCAGAACAAGCTGATTGATTCTTACGTTTTATTTCGGAGAATAAGAGCTCAATAAAGCTTCGTCAGTGAGTATTTTAATCGGAAGAAAATCGTGCTTGTCAACACGGGCAGCTAAATGTGAACGTTGCGTTGCTTGTGCCGAATTTTACTTGCTCCAGACAAGCGGACAAGCGCTAACGTCCAACACTCGCGAGTTGATCGAGTGAAGGCAGGGTACGAATTACACCCAAGGCCATGCACAAGCCAATGGCTTTGTATGCCCTCCCTGTTTGCCTTGGTGCCCCTTTGCAAATTCTAGGTAATTAGATGCCAGCAAGGCCAAAGTGGCCTTGAAATGGCTGCCCTTAACATTTTATAATTCGTACCCTGTGAAGGCAACAACAACAACAATGATTTTGCTTGATAATTTGTCAGAACAATTCAACATTTTCATTTGGGAACTCGACTTATCTCTTGAAGAACACAATATTTATTTATTCACAATAACTCAGTTTTCGCGCGTGTTTGGCGTGTATTTTCCCCATGGATAACAACTCATTTTGGGGGGGGGGGTAAAACTCAATTTCAAAATTTCCCAAAAACTCAATTTTTCAAAGTCAAGTTTTTAATTAATCTGGGTAACCCACAAAAAAGTTGATAAAACCCTCCTGCTGTTATGATCCTTAAGAAAATATCGTTCCAGCAAATTTAATCTCATAATTGAACGTTCTGTTGACATTTGACTTTGAACTTCCTAATAGTGGAACAGTCTGGTGGCAGAAATGAGCCCACTGAGTTAACATCAGGGAGTAAGGACATTCATCTTGGCAATGCAGAGCTAAAGGAAGGAGACAAATTTGTCGCTGTCATAAATGTCTCGCGATCGGAAAAAAAAATGTGTGTTCAAATTCTCCAGTGCCTGGAAAATGGAGAGACTGGTTGGAATATATGATGAGAGTATATGGTGAAAAAAGTTTCAGTAGGAGTTACAAGCTGAAGTACCAAGGTGACAAGTAAAAAAAATAGTTACCTGTCACAGTGACAATATGTAATTCTCAAAAAACATTTCGACCCCTGTGTGTCCGTCCACCAGTTTTGACTTGTCACTCAACAAATGAAAGTACTCAAAGTACTGATGTCTGGATCGCCAATAATGGATTTAAAGTTTCAAAACGTTTCAACTGGCATGTTTCAGCCGCCAGCAGATGTATGGATACATGTGAAGATTTTCTCAAAGTTGTGGACGAGTCTGTTTGAGGAATCACAGCTGGAACATAAGAGTTTAGTCTTCAAGGAAGTGAATTTGTGAAGGCGGCTCATTTCGAAATATGCCAGGTCTTCGTGGTAGCAAGGAACTATTTGCAGTAATATGCTCAAAAGTGAATCGTCTGCGTCAATGTCTTCTACCAGTTTTTGCGAGCAGCTTTTCATAATTCATGCAATTCTATTGTGACAAAACGAGACAACAAATTTGCGAGGAGACCGGATAGTTTTATTAACTGGTTTTATTAATAGTTTTGTGTAGCGTAGATATTGGCAAGAGCTGCATGAATTTGCGGTAAATCCCCAAGATCACTTATATATGCCTGGTGTTTATAGTAAATTTGTTTGTTGACAAACGATAGCGTTTGTGCAAAAATTCCTGTTGTTGTTGCTGCACAATCATTGCATATATAATTTAGTTTGAAAAAGTTTTAACACCAACAACAACAAAACTTTTTCGAAAGCGGTACCTGACAAATTCTGTTGTTTCCGCTTTTGAAAAGTTTTGTTGTTGTTGGTGTTCAAACTTTTTCAAACTAAATTATATTTGGGGAGCAAAGTCTCCCAGAATACATTGCACTGGACAGGATCCGGTCAAGTTCACAAGACAAGAAAAATGTAAATACTATTGTTGTTGCTTCGACACATATCTCCTCTAGAAATCTATTCCATGCAGTAAGCGTACACATTAAAATAGTAACGAACACCGACTTCACGGGAAAGGACGCGACTACGAGTGTTGAAAACTGGGGTCTTCATAATCGCAGAACCGCAACCTGAGCGAAACGAGATTTGCAACGTCTGCTCGGCGAATGTGCAATGTTCGTGCAGCAGCAACAACAGGAATTTTCGCACAAATTGTCTCTCCAACGCTATCGTTGTCAACAAAAAAATTACGAACTATAAACACCAGGCATATATAAGTAATCTTGGGGTCTTACCGCAAACTCAGGCAGACGCAAAACCGCAGAGACGACAAACACTGGCGGGCAGCTTACCATGTTACCTGGTCATCAATTTACATTTACAACAGTCTGCGGTGACAGCACATCGCTGGCATGAGTAAGTGCAGCCCAATTGTTGTTGCAGTGCAAGTGGTAAGTCTGAGAACCGGGTTTTAGCCGATTGTGCGGAACCAGACAAATGCAAAGAACAACATGAGATTGATCTAATCAAACCCCTCGGCTTTCCCCAAGTGATTGAGACCCATGTGTAGTGTGAATTGGGGAAGAGATAGTTCTATGTGGGATGATCAAGATATACTGGTACTTAGTTACATTCAGGCATATAGGACAGAAATAGAAAAATTATATATCTGTAAAGGGACATAACTCTGTAAAATATGGGTCGAGGGGAGCCACTTTCGATAGGCGTCTGACTTAGCACTCTGTAAAATAAGAACCGAGACAAATAAGCTGTACCGAGCACAGATCTACAAATATAGCTTGTACATTCAGCTAGATAACAAAATCGAAGATTATTACATCTGAAAGGGGCATAACTCCATGAGCCGAGGCGAGTAATCCTTCGTTGGCTTGTAGAATACAACAATATAAATGAGTTTCCAAAATATAGTAGCTATACTGAACACAGTTTCGCAGATATAGTTGGTTACATTCAGGCATATAGGACAGAAATAGAAATTAATATATCAGTAAAGGGACATAACTCTGTAAAGTATGGGCCGAGGGAAGCCACTTTTGATAGGCATCTGACTTGGTACTACTGTAAAATAAGAGCTGAGACGAATAAGCTGTACCCGAACATGGATCTGCAGATATAACTTGTACATTGAACTACAGATAACAAAATCGGAGATTATTACATCCAAAAGGGGCATAACTCCATAAGCCGAGGCGAGTAATCTTTTGTTGGCTTGTAGAATACAACAATATAAGTAAGTGAACAAAATATAGTAGCTATACCGACCACAGTTATAGCAGATATAGCTGGTTACATTCAGGCATATAGGACAGAAATAGAAATTAATATATCTGTAAAAGGGCAGAACTCTGTAAAATATGGGCCGAGGGAGCCACTTTCGATAGGCCTCTGGTTTAGCACTAGATAAATAAGTGTTGAAAATTTGGTGGTTGTGTCTCAAGCGGTTTTGCCTAAAATGCGGTAACGGACGGACGTACGGATGGACGTACGGACGGACGTACATGGCGACGACAATACCCCGAGGCCAAAATGGCCGAGGGGTAAAAAAATAGTCCACGGATTCAAGCAATCCCTGGGCGAAGAAATGAACTTGAAATACCCTCAAATTCAGATTTCGTTTTATTTCTAGTTAACATGAAACGATTACGACTGTTTTTTCTTCATTTCCTGGTTAATACCCTGATATATGACACAAACACAAAGTGCAAATCACTGGCGGATTGTTATAGGTCAACACAGGGTCATTGCCATAAAGTGCAAGTACACATTTTTAGATATTTCGTGAGTGGCAGCATAGCCTGGTCGACACCGCTATGCGGTGCGATACAGACAAAAAATCCAGAACATTCTGAAACCTGGCACTATCCTTGATATAAGGTACACAGTAACATGCTTTTTCATTTATAAGCAGGAGATTTCAGCTTAATTTTGCAAAGAGAATGTTCAGTGGGTTTTAAATTTGACATACAAGTGGCCTAGGTTTCTGTGGAATCTGCCAAAAGCTAAACATTACAACCTGTGACTGTGAATGGATTATTGTTAAGTGACAGCAATGAATGGTTGCTCCAGATCATGCATGTGCCACTGACAGCAGTATATGACATGTAAAGTGCTTGGATTTTGTGACCACCTAACCCATCAACTCCCTCCCACTGCAACATCAACTCATTTACATCCGGAGTACTTCAGATTAATTGTGTGTAGTCAACCTGCTCCGAAGTAATTGTGAAACTCACTGATCTTACCCAGGACAAACAGTATCTATAAAGCTTTTCATGTTCACTTTGTTATTAATATTACTGGTAAACAATAGAGCATATTTCCTTAATGATCCGGAAGTGGTGGATGCTAATGGGATATTCCTTAATGATCCGGAAGTGGTGGATGCTAATGGGATATTCCTTAATGATCCGGAAGTGGTGGATGATAATGGGATATATTCAGGAGAGGGTGAATATTGTCATATCTGATAATAGGCCTGTCTAACACAGTTAAATTATCACAGTAAAAGGGTGAAAGGACACTGCTAATAATGACTGATCTTGACTACTTAGCTTTTACCATCCATACATAATTACAGAATCAACAGAGACAAGAGCACTGGAAATGTGATCACTACATGCTGTAGCAGACAGGTGAACATAAACAAGCGTTCTGAGAACCCCAACATCTCGCCTTGCGGGGTCATCCGCCAAAGGCGCAGCAGTATTGAAAGCATACATGTAGAGCAAACAATAAGGTCTGGAATAAGTGATGCGGTACAGACAATAATGTCTGGAATAGATTATCTGGTACAGACAATAACATCAGTCCCATGTGGGATTACTGGCAAAAGTTAATCCCATGTAGGATGGATAGGTCAGTGCAGTCGGATTACTGGTACATAGGGCATTCCAGTGTGAGATTACTGCTGGGTGGACCAGTCCCATGTTATTACTGATGGATAGTCCTCTGTGGGATTACTGCTGGATAGTCCAGTCCCAAGTGGGATTACTACCATCACCATCATGGTATGGATGGTAGTGATGGTATGGATGGTAGTGATGGTATGGATGGTAGTGATGGTATGGATGGTATGGATGGTAGTGATGGTATGGATGGTAGTGATGGTATGGATAGTAGTGATGGTAGAAATGGTAGTGATGGTATGGATGGTAGTGATGGTATGGATGGTAGTGATGGTATAGATGGTAGTGATGGTATGGATGGTAGTGATGGCATGGATGGTAGTGATGGTATGGATGGTAGCGATGGTATGGATGGTAGTGATGGTAGGAATGGTAGTTATGGTATGGATGGTAGTGATGACATGGATGGTAGTGATGGTAGTGATGGTATGGATGGTAGTGATGGTATGGATGGTAGTGATGGTAGTGATGGTATGGATGGTGT
>JAVTVY010045803.1:0-20677 GCA_036873755.1 Hanleya hanleyi | reverse complement strand
GTGGAAAGATGAAGCTTGAACCAATATATTATCGTCAAGTAATCTCAATTTAATTTCAGGATGACCGTTGGGGAGACACTCACCAACCTGAATTCGTGTAGATCATTCACAAATAGATTGCAAACGCCAAAACAAAAGAAAACAACAAAAAACAAAACAAATAAAACACAAGATGATTTCTTAAAAGAGAGAAGCGGTCAACGGTCCCTAATGCTGTCAACAAGACATGATGATGTTCCATACATAAAATCCTAATCACTGACCATTATTCTTTGTCCAAATGATTTTCCAAGTCGTTTTCCAACATGGAGATGCAAACCACATGGTATTCAAACGGCCCCTAGTCGGGGGTTTAGCGGTATTAGACACGGGTTACGATCAGAGCGTCAATATCTTGCCCATTTCGATCCTATTTTGCCGTCAGTGTACGATATTTATCACAGGATTTGAGAAACGTTTAAGGTAGCTAGGTGTTTTGTGGTGTAGCCCTTTTAACAATTTTCTGCAATAATATTCTGTGGCGTTGATTGAAATCGTCAAAGTCTGCACATGATCTAGCAAATGCTACCAGGAGAGATATGTACACGCCGTATGCAGGTCCTGGAATACCGCTATCAAGAAATGGATAGTTCATGTCAAAATTGTAATCATCCCGCTTTTCGTAAAGTCGACATGAGAGAAATTCATTATCCTTCAAGTCCAGTGACAGGGTATATATCTTTCACAGCGCCGGTAATATTGGGATTATCGAGTGCTAGGAGATAGTTTCTTTAGCTTTTGGTAATGAGAAGGAAAGGACTTCGTCACTCATACTCGAAATTCAGTTACAAGAGTCTGGTCCGCCATTCACAATTCAGCTGCCGTCCATCAAAGAACATCCGCGCCCATGATCCAAAGACCTATTCCATATTCCATATAACAGCATTAGCACGAAATCCAAAAACATAAGCATAGTATACATAAACATAGGCTAGCTTCCTGCAAGAGAGAAGCGGTCAACAGTTTTCAATGATGCCGGCAAGGCAGCATGATGTTCCAAAAACACCAAATCCGTATCGCTGATCAGCATTCCCAATTCATAATATTCGTTGTAAAGTCATCTAGAGAATAATGTATCTCGGTCGCGCTTTGATTCTGTCTGCTCATATGAGCACCATGAGGATCTTGAAGTACATGGGTTCACAGGGCCCCTAGCCCCGGGTTAAACGGAATTAGACACAAGTTACGAAACGTAACGCCATAGGTCTTGCACGCTACCTTCATATTTTGCTATCAGCATGCGATATGTATCGCCAAATTTGAGAAACTTTGAGTGGAGGCGCTTGGTGGTATAGCCCTGTTTTATAAGTTTCTGCAATAATGTTTTGTGACTTTGATTAAAATTGTCACATTTAACACAGTATCTTGCAAATGCTACTAGATGAGATATGTATGCGCCATATGCAGGTCCCACTGGAATATTACTGTCAAAAAAGGGATAGTTTACGATTTCGAAATTTTAATCATCTCTTTTGTCATAAAGTCGACGAGAGAGAAGGCCCGCTTCATTTTTATAGAGATATAGGTCTTAATATGATGCGCCTGTCCAGTGAAGGTGGATATATATCCTTCACTGCGTCATTTATATAGTAATTATCCACAGCGAGAACATCGTCAAAATAGCGTTTGGTGGATGAGAAGGAACGGGCTTTGAATGAATCGGTGTTTGAAGGCGCCTGCATAGGGTTATATTCATAAGAGAACCGATATAGGTCGGCCAACAGGGGTGCGCAATTAGTACCCATTGGAATACCTATATGCTGTTGATATATTGTGTTGCCAAATTTCACATAGATATATTTAATGAGAAATTCAAGCAACTTTATAAACAAAGAAACATCTCATGAATGATATCTCTTGTATGCAGTAGAGCTAAAGAATGCTTTATGGCTTCCGACAATAATATATCTACGATCAATTTTCTTGAACACAGATACTAGTAATGAACTTGGACGGTTAATAAGGTCCTGACGAGGGATTGCAGTATAGAGTTTTGAAGGTTTTTTGAAGGCGCCTGTATGTAGTCATATTCATAAGAGAACAGATATAGGTCAACCAACAGGTGTGCGCAATTAGTACCCATTGGAATACCGATATGCTGTTGATATATTGTGTTGCCAAATTTCACACAGATATTTTTAACAAGAAATCCAAGCAATTCTATAAACAAAGGAACATCCCATGAATGATATATCTTGTATGTAGTAGAGCTAAGGAATGCTTTATGGCTTCCGACATTAATAAATCTACGATCAGTTTTCTTGAACGCAGATACTATTAATGAATATGATTTACCGGTTAACTTTAAGCTGAAGTATTAAAGAGTGGACACGTGAGACATCCACGGTGTCCACACTTAGGAATACTGAAATTATTACAATTACAATTTTACAAGGTTTGATGTCGTGACCTTGCTTTGCTGTCAGAAATATATCTGCCATTGAGATTGAAAAAGTTCTTAGTGCATTTCGAACTATTAGAGACTCAGCCGAGGAAGCTGCACTAAGGTTTTTCGGACCTGTCTTACCATTATTTCCTTCTATTGTAGCCATCATGAGTTTAGGATGTACAGGAGCCCGGCCTCGGGGACAACTTGCCCACCAGCACAATCCAGGCATACACGGGTTTAAATTACAAGCGTTTGGTCCGCCATTCACAATTCAGCCGCTGTCCATCAAAGAACATCCGCGAACATAACCCAAAGACCTATTCCATATTGCATATAACAGCATTAGCACCAAATTAAAAAAAGACAATCATAGTATACATAAACATAGGCTAGCTTCCTGTGAGATGTGAGAGAGAAGCGGTCAACAGTTTTCAATGATGCCGGCAAGACATCATGATATTCATTGTAAATTTGTCATCTAGAGTATACATAGCAAATGCTACTAGGCGAGATATGTATGCGCCATATGCAGGTCCCACTAGAATATTACTGTCCAAAAAGGGATAGTTTACGATGTCGGAATTTTAATCATCTCTTTTGTCATAAAGTCGACGAGAGAGAAGGCCCGCTTCATTTTTTAGAGATATGCCTTGAGAAAGTTTGAGTGGAGGCGCTTGGTGGTATAACCCTGATTTATGTTTCTGCAACAATGATTTGTGGCGTTGATTAAAATCGTCATATTTAACACAGGATCTAGCAAATGCTACTAGATGAGATATGTATACGCCATATGCAGGTCCCACTGGAATCTTACTGTCCAAAAAGGGATAGTTTACTATGTCGAAATTATCATCTCTTTTGTCATAAAGTCGACAAGAGAGAAGGCCCGTTTTAGTTTTGTAGAGATATTCGTTCAATTATGATATGCCTGTAGGGCTATCTGTAGTTCCTTCACTGCGTTATTTATATAGCAACTATTCACAGCGAGAAGATCGTCTATATAGCGTTTGGTGAATGAGAAAGAACGGGCTTTGAATGGATCGGCTTTTGAAAGCCCCTGCATATAGTCATATTCATAAGAGAACAGATATAGGTCAGCCAACAGGGGTGCACAATTATTACCCATTGGAAGATAGTAGCCATTCGTCAACCGTCAACCATCCATAAGTGCATAATGGAAAAGCCACGTCCATAATTTAGTAGCCATGTCCATAAACGAAATTCTAGTATCTGTTACATGCGACAATTGTAGCACCAAACTCAGAACAGGAATAAAATATATACAGCCCAATGCCGGGCTCTGCCTCCCCGGCATTGGGCTGATATATCTCAGAATCATTATCGTTCTATTTCGCTATATTGTAAGCATACGTAACCCCCTTGAGGGTCAAAATTTGTATTGTTTTACCCCACTATTTGTATGTTCAATATGGGTATTGAAGTACCCATATTGAACATGGGTATACTGTTCAATACTTCAGAATATTTATACAGAATATATCCAGTATAATATTTGGTAGTATTGACTAACGGACTAGATTCTTAATCCACCCGTTATATTGTTTGATCACGGTGTCTATTCCGCTTGGTACAGTACAAGTTACATTCATGTGTTTCAGTCGTTAATGTTGTTGTTGCGAGATACATTGCACTGAATGTGTTCAGAAGATATCGCACTTGGCGACAAGCATAACACACGTTGTGCGAATCTGATTGTTTGATACAGAATTAAAAGTCTTTTAAAAAAAAGTAGAACTGTGACTGGTCTGTAGAAATAGGTGCCTTTAACATTGCTCGCGGAAAAGTGTATCAGGGAACAGGATCATTCTATTGTGCATAAAAGTCAAATGTTTCTGTTCTATTTTCGATGGCAGCCTATTCAGGACATCACAGGAGCGTTGTGTCGGGACGGTCTGTTACAGGGTGTTTGTCTTTGTATTGGACTTTGCGTTGTTCGGGTCGATGTTAAGGTCCGGGTGAAGTAAAATTTAAGAGCAAGAATATATCAGCCGTCATCGTCATCGAACCCATGTTCTCTCTCAAACTTGGGCTTTCTGTTACTGTCTGAGCTATGAATGCTCACGATTCTGCCAAGAGTTAAGCCTCCCATGAGGAAAATTATAAACGAAATTAATCCGAGACAAAGAACAATGTCAGCCAAAAGTATCAGTAATTCATACCGTTCGACCCATGCCGGACAATACGGAAGTTAAGGACTGAACTGTAACTATTGTGGGTTCTACTTGCAGCTGCATGTAGACTGATACTATTAAACTGTTGCTGTATATTTCGAGCTTTTTGTGCTGTATGCCTAAACAATGCCTACCTCTCATTGGCCAGTATATTTCCAATGAGATTATAATATAAGATATGTTAGCGTTGCATTATTAATTCTCCAATCATATAGTAAACATACATTTTGTGAACTAATATATCGGATTCTACCAACAACTAAGACGTCGGGGTTGAACAAGTTCGCACGACAGTCCATTATATTTATGTCTATCTGTAAAATACTTCTGAGGTTCTAATCCTTCCTCACTACAGTGGTATCTTTCCTTCTTAAATAACGTATCATAAATATTGGCCGTAGACAAAGTAGGGCCACAATCTTACTTGGCACCCACACAAGAAATGTTCCAGGCAGGTTGCCCCCCAAAAATGCGCAGTGAAACATTCTGTATTGTGTGGATTGACCGAAACCATTTTCCTGGCTTCTCACCTAGAGTATGTCGATTCCAAATTCGTTTTAGGATAATATATATTTGATTACTAGTGATATACAGACTGTACTCAATATAGTGAGGTTCAGATATAGAACCATCAGGTAGAGCACAACATGGGAGTAGAGTAATGATAAGTCTACCGTACCATGCCCCGCAGCTCGGTGTCTATTATTTTAAGGCTTAAAAATAAAAATTCAAAGACCTATATTGGTTTCTCATAAGCCAACGTTTGGAAGAAGTCGCACCAACATCCAGCATTACAGAACTGTTAAAACAAGCTATTAGCTGCTGTGTGTAAAAGACTGAATTGTAATGCTGGAATCGGAGATGCAATACCACTTTCGTTTGCTTCATAAAATTAAACCTCGGGGGACTGATGGACGATTATAGGCCTATTGCAACCTGGGGGAAATTATCGCACGTCTATTCAATTCTCACACCCTTAATTCTTACCCGGTGCCTTAATATGTTAGTCCTGCGATTAGAATGATATAATTATGTCTCACCTTGAGAATGGTTGTTGGCTGATTTTGCCTTGGAGGGGAATCCTCTCAAAACCCTGAGACCAACCATTGACGCTGACAGTTGTTCTCCACAGGTTTAACTACTGGTTTAACTCGATACTGGTTTAATAAATTTGATCCAGAAGGTATATGATATATGAGGACAATTGTAGGCAAATTGAATTAGTTTGATGCACTTCGGGGAAAGAAAAATGCACAACATTGAAAAACATAGAAAACTGGTCGAAATTTGGATTTGGATCTGACGACGATAATCTCCAATGTACGAGTTGTCACAGCGAAACAGCTCACCAATTACCAGTGTACGAGTTGTCAGAGCATTTCCACCATAGCTATCTAGATTTGTATCTAATACCGCTTATGCCGGTGCTAGGGGCCGTGTGGTCATATCATCCAAGTTGTCACATGAACAGGTACAATAAAAGCGTACCTGAGATACAATACATATCACGAATCGTTAGATTCTTGGTATGTGCTTTAGAATAGGTTAACCAGAAGACTATACTGTGAAGTCATGTGACGCAGTCAGTATGTCGGCACCTCTTCCCACTTCCCTTATATGTGTTGTAATTTTACCCATGATGCTTTTCCTTATATGAGTATGTCTAATATATTATCAACAGAATTATCGCTATCGTCTTCTTAGATTTGGAAACAACTCAGTTTACAGCAGAGGTCAGGCGTGGTCGCTCACAACAGAGGTTAAGCGTGGTCGCTCACAACAGAGGTCAGGCGTGGTCGCTCACAACAGAGGTCAGGCGTGGTCGCTCACAACAGAGATATATCAACATATTCAGGATATTTAGCCCCTGCACAATTTCAGTTGAATATTTACACCGCCTATTTTGTGGTTTTGTCAGCTCGTTCATAATTCGCTTTGTTCTTCCGACACGGATTGTTCAGTTCATTGATTCTTAACGGCCTAATAATTTTTTCCTAATTTGACACATTCTTGCCTCGATCGTAATTCTAGCACGATTAAAATTTACAAATTTACATTGTTTTTTCCACGTGATTCAATGACAAGGCAGAAAGCCTGAAAATCATGCCTTTATACTGTCAAACTTTATTTTTTAGACGGGTGGCATTTCTTTAGTGAACAGACCAGTCTAGAAACAGTCCAGAAACATTTCAGAAAAGCTAAACTTGAGGGCACAGTTTTGTGTACAATGGCTATTAGATGAGCTGTTGGAAAAAGGTATTACTATGTTCCCTACATTTAGATAGACTGAGATCTATGGCTATTGAAAGGTACAATATATTTACAAAATGTCAGTCTTTCTGTACTCTGGGAGCTTTTGATGGTAACAGCAGATACTTATGACGTTAATTACAACATAATGATACTAACAGCTCGGGACAGTACATCTGTGTGTCTAAATAATTCTATAAACATTGTACAAAAGTGAAATGGCAAATGACACTTGACAAGAACCCTGTCATCTTATATAGATGTTACGATAGTTTTAAAGATGATATATAATTCATGAGGGCAATCTAATGTCGAATATTTCATCTGTCATGATTGTGTTAGATAGGCCTGTTATTCATGTCGGTTTGATAACTCATGAAGCCTTTGTTTGTCTTTGATATACTAACAAAAATTTACTGTGGCAATCTGCAATTAAAAGACTGCTACTTTGTGTACAATGGTATTATACCTTAGGTGCTATAAAACTATAGTGCAGTTGAAATAATGAATAGGTAATACTTACATAATGACATGAGATAAGGTACTCATGTACACGAGAAGCAAATTCAAGACAATAGTTGGCATCATTCCGGAGTTAATCTCTTGTGGGTCGAAGCCCCTCGAACTTCATTGATTAGAAATTTGAGAGCTTATCATTGTGAATTTTATGAGCTGCGATTTTTCAGCATTTCTGATAGATCTGATATTTCAAATTGCAGATGAGGCTTCAAACTGTACTTCCTGGGGTTGATTTGTACCATTCTCAGAAAAGCATGGCGGGTGGAGACGTGATCATTGAGGGGTGAAAAGGTTCCCTGTTCACAAATTGAATGACATTCTGTAACACCGGTTAGCTGTCAATGGCGGGAATTTGAAATTTCCATGGTCAAATTCTGTCACTTCAACAGTTAATGTCGTCCAACAAGGTGAATATTGTCATTCCCAAGTGGCTTTCTGCATTGAGGTTCTTCTGGATCTTGGTGATTTTTTATGCTAATACATAACAAGTAACACAATTATTAGTGGTTTGACGCCATTTGGTATACATGCCCGAGTGTCTCATGTAACTGTTTTATCCTATGATCACCTGAGCTTGAGTGTGGATGTCAGCCCCTTTTGGCTTGATTCGGGATAAGGAGGTAAGCCGTTGTGTATATCAAATACAACATATTGGATATTTAAAATACACAATGAGTCATTGTGTAGTGGACATATTACAATGACAAGACCGAGGGAAACTTGGGGAGTCATTGGATAAAGGCAAGAAATTGTGCCCTAGATGCTTGCTGGTCTACATGAATCGAAACACTTGCAGCGTTCCAACGCGCTTGACCAATGCGGCAATGGTTGTCTTACATATTTAATCCTGGGAACGATTCTCAGATAAAAAAAATCTGTATTTCTCCTCAGTATTTTTTCGGTTTATATGGTTTTAAGATTATGATTTTGAAACATGATCCCTCACCGGAAGTCTCCAAATGAACATAACCGGCCAATTTTAAACTGGTCACCTATAATTCGCTTGTATATGTTTACGTTCAAGTCTAATTCAAGCCATTCAAAAATTTCATGATAAATTAGTAAATATTATTCTGATGTGAAATAAAATAATTTTTTCCTCATTTCTCCTCGCGGAAAAGCAGTAATTTTCTAGAAAAATGAAAAAATTATTTCTTGATACTCCACATTGACGCT
This sequence comes from Hanleya hanleyi, assembly GCA_036873755.1. Classification (NCBI taxonomy): domain Eukaryota; kingdom Metazoa; phylum Mollusca; class Polyplacophora; order Lepidopleurida; family Hanleyidae; genus Hanleya; species Hanleya hanleyi. Next base: position 12,112 of record JAVTVY010045803.1, on the reverse strand, counting down.
ATTTTGAATTTGCCCATGTTCCTCGGCGGGTTATGCAAATAGGCTCAAAATGACCCCAATATGATAAACCAAAAAGTCGCGGAGTGTCAGCTTTCAATGTTTTGTCCTTTCGAAGATAGCACAGAAAGTTTGGTAGGGAGGCCATAATCCACTACCCCCCGCCCCGCATGGCCTGGTAGGGTTAAGTTTCTCACACCAGTGTTTCATGGGCTCAAATCTTGAGGTTCTGAAGCCCAAGGCATATAGACTTTAAAACTTTTTGTATCAATTGCATTTGCATTGACTTCTTTGGATTTTGTATACATTAATGATAAGGCATATGTGCTAGAGCATTGTAAGATTTTCGAAGCTGATAGATTGTGATCACGGTTCAACGAAACAGGTCATCTTTTGAAAATTAAGGTGTTTATTCGTGAGAATAGTCACAAAATCAATGAAATTCATCAAAAACGTTCCTATCTTTACAAGTTTGATACCAATCTGTTTGGCGAAGGTTGTATAGAGGTGAAACAAATAATAATCTTTTGATGAATCTGTCTCATTCCTGTATGTACATGTATACGACAATAATGAGACCAACTCTGCATCAGCCATGTTATTATTGCTCACTCTCGCGGATCTCTTCGTTGTACCGGCAATGTTTACGCTTCAGGCGAGGTGCTCTCTATAGCGTCTGAAGCGATGGAATAGCTGCCACTCTTCCTCCATATAACATGACTGGAACCTTATTCACAACAGACCCTTAACCCTACCTGGCCTGGGGGAGGGGGGAGGGAGGGGAGCCAAAATGCCCCCCCCCCCCCTTACCAAACTTTCTGCGCTATCTCCGGAACGACAAAAAATGGAGAGCTGAAACGTGACTTTATAATTTATCATATTGGGGTCATTTTTGAGCCTATTTACATGACCCACGAGCAGAGGATCATGGGTAAATTCAAGATGGCGACCACGTGGGGTACCAGAAAAGTGATTTTTTTCGTCATATTTCTACAAAATTTCTAGTTTTCAGCGATGAAAAGTGGACAAAAACTATTTTATTTCGCATCACATATTTACTAATTTATCATGCAGTTTTTGCGGAGAAATTGCATAAATAAAAAATGCGGAAAATCTGACCGAAAAATCGACCAAAAAATGCTGTATTTTGACTGTGACGTCATCGAAGCGGCCATCTTGAATTTTTTACATTTTCTGGTAGAGCTTGACCCAAAGGTATGGTGTGGTAAGTTTCACCCCAGGCCAGGATACGTCTCAAAAAGCCCAGGCCAGATAGGGTTAAGTTACGGACTTTTAGTCATTTACGGGGACGTTACGAAAGATTTGCGAGAATGTTATGGGTCGACTATATATGTGGTATTCACAAAACCACACTTTAGCTTCTCTTCAACTTACCAGACTCTCAAAGTTACATGCTTATTTGAAATGAAGATTGTCCATGTTAACTTAGCTGAAAACTTGTTAATTATGATAAAAATTGTTATTTCCGATAAAATAAGTTATTTTGATATGTTCGTATGATATATATATGGCATGAAAACTTAAAATTAAAGGAAGAAGTATGAAATACAGCCATGCACGATAAAACATTATTTTACTAGGCCTACAGCTTTTTTTGTCAGTGTGATTTCGTATTTGGTGTTCGAATTCCTTACACCAGTGCTTTCTCCGAATCCCAGAATTAAATACGGAACTTGATCAAACTAACTGATATATAGGGCGTAGAGCCGATATTCCTACTAAGTTGGCACTCATTTGCAAATTGTCCGGTAATGAGAGAGTCAGTCAGTCAGTCCATCCGAATCCTTACCAGTAAGTTTTGAGCTGACCTACTTTGATGAAAATTTGACCTACTTAGGTGACCTATAAACCTCGAAATTGGCAAAAACATGTCCTAATGCCTCCTAAGACCATGGAAATGCGCTTAATTAGGTCAATGTCAATGTGACCTGATTTAATTGGATGAAAGTCAATGTGACCTATTTTCTGACCCAATTTCTGATCTAGGTGACCTAGAAACCTCGAAATTGGCAAAAACATGATCCAATGCCTGCTACGACCATGGAAATGGGCTTAATTGTATTTGCTAATTACAAGCGTCTAGTCCGTCATTCATAATCCAGCCGTCGTCCATTAGAGGCCATGCTAAGGCTTTTTCCAAAAATAAATATATTATTACAAGTAAGGTGAACGCCCATTAGGGGACTATTACCAGCAAGTTCTGAGCTGACCTACTTTTGATGAAAAGATTTTTATAACAATTTGACCTACTTAGGTGACCTAGAAACCTGTAAACATGTAGACATTATTCTTAGGTCAAGGTACACACTTAAATCATATCAAACCCTACATCGTAGGTCCTGTGACGTTAGTCAGGCTGCCATGTTACAACAACAAAATGGTATATTAGCGTCATGGTATCGAGTATCGGCATAGAATTACAGTTTTCTAGAAAGCAGGATACATGTTTCAGGATCCTAAAAAGTCGAACAGAATTAAGTTTCCTAGAAAGCGGGATACATGTTTCAGGGTTCTACTAGAAAGCCAAACCGATATGTCGTGTTTTCGTAGGTGTTTGTTTACATATCGACGATATATCTCCAGTGATTAGTAATTCATTAGGGTATTTCTATGAAAAGCGGAGAAAAGAGGGGGTGGGTCGTATCCCACATCCTGCAAAACGAGGCTAACAACTGGAACGCGGATGCTTGGTTGCACAGAATCTCGCCTAGGCCAAAATAAATATACATTTTCGTTGAACGGTCTATTCAAGCGAACAATTGTGGCGGAAGCATAGGCTTGTTTCGATATCACGTAATACTCGATTAGCATTGTGGAAAATTATGACGAAATAAGTGGTACAGACATAATTAGATACAAACTAGTTAAATTTATGATTATTTATTAGCTTACACTGTAATAACACGAACAACCATGTGCAAGTCTCCCATTTGCCGAATCTTAATCCCTAAACTACATCCCCAAAATACACCGAATAATATTTTGTTCTCCATGCTGGGCCGTTGAAAACGTGGGAATTATGCACAACTGAAGCTTTGTAGAATGATAAATTATGCATTTTCAAATCTGTGATGAGATATGATCAGCTCTAAAAATAGAAAATCGTAAACAGGTCATGGACAGGTTTTTGTAGTAATGAAATCAGCTTCAGCCACATGTAAGCATATAGATGTACGTATCTAATTCTCCCATATATCGTTTTGTAAACACACACATATATTCACGTCTGTCTACAGTAATGTCTTCCGTGCTGTTGTTAATATTGATATACACGTAGGCTTATGCAGGTGTCTTTCTTTCTCCTTATCCTTAACATTGCAGTGTGACTAACGTCACAGGACCTACGAAATTGGGTTTGATATGATTTAAGTGTGTACCTTGACCTAAGACTGATCAAAGGGCGCCGGTATCTAAATTCCACACTTTTCAATCTACACATACACGTTCATGCCAGTATATTATAAAGTAATGATCACCTTACTTGCAATAACAAATATATTTATTTTTGGAAACAGCTTTAGCAAATACAATTAGGTCCATTTCCATGGTCGTAGGAGGCATTGAGACATGTTTTTGCCAATTTCGAGGTTTCTTGGTCACCTAATTGGGTCAGAAATTGGGTCAGAAAGTAGGTCACATTGACCTTGACCCAATTAGGTCAGGCCACACGGATATGGACCTAATTAAGTGCATTTCCATGATCTTTGCATTAGGACATGTGTTTGCCAATTTCGAGGATTATAGGTCACCTAAGTAGGTCAAATTTCATCAAAAGTGGGTCAGCTCAGAACTTGCTGATAACAGTCCCCTAATGCACGTTCATGCCAAAAATCAAGGTTCTAATATCAACGGTTCTCCTTATTTTGCCGGAGAAAGGATTCGGATGAACCGACTCATACGCTGACTGACTCGCTCATTACCGGACAATTTGCAAATGAGAGCCTACTTTGTAGGCTCTAAACTTCAAAAGTGACGGAATGGACTGGAGAAAAATCTGGAAAGATATATTCGAACCATGTCATGTTTCCTTCACGAATATGCCCATATGTAGGGAAGATTGAGGTACACTGGAACATTTTTCTCTTTTTTGCAAGAATCCCTGCTATTATTGCCCTGTCCTATGCTCTAGATATAACTAATATTTAGTATGACATACTTATACAAACAATTCAGAAATATCTGTTATACTTTTCTTCAGAATTCGTTTTCAAAAAGTTAAAAAAAGGTGTCCCAGTTTACTTCCGGATATGGGTGCACTGGGACATCCACTGGGATGAGGTGGGACAATAATAAAATACATTATAAATCAAGTATATACTAATATGTTCTATAGGAGTTTAGAAGATTCAACAGCGATGGTTAAGGGAGTTGCAATTTTAGACCCCTGCTTTACATTCCCATAGACCAAATTTGAGGAAAAAAATAGTTTGTGTGACTCTCATGCCAATGGAAGCATTTTACTATGAAAGTGTGAGTAAAACTCATCAAATTCGATAGGATTAACAATTTCTACTATCTAGGAAACAAAATAATGCACTTTAATAGCATTTTAGGGTGGAAGTAAATTTCACCATTTGATTACTATTGACCCAGTGTGCCCCGGCAAAAGTGTCCCAGTCTGCCCCATGTGCATGATATATTCCGTTTTATGAACAAAAAGTAACAACTAATATATACATCTGAGATAATAAATCGACATAATAAAATTGTACCTTTGTCAGTAGTAACAAAACAACAACAAGATACTGCTGATAATTTGGTATAACAAAATATCATCCACAGTCCTAAAAATTCACTTAGACTGCTCAAAACTACTCTTTTGCCCCTAATTTTTTACCAATGACTGTTTTCACTTGTAATCAATATAGAATTTGTATGGGGGTGGTGGCTTGCTGATAATAATGCAATGTGTTTCCTGTCCTTGACGTAGGAGCTAGATGGCTTGTCCCACTGTACCCCATGTCCCACTGTACCCCAATCTCCCAATCTCCCCTACATGTACATGTTACGTTCCCTGCACCCAGAGCCCGTAGCGTTAGATGATGTTTTAATGTCTAGACTACTGAGTCTTAGGACTACTGAGTCTCAGGGCTACTGAGTCTCAGGACTACTGAGTCTCAGGCGATATCTTATGAAATGCACATCCCCTTCTCCTCTTTCTCCTTCTATTCCCGTTTTTTTTATTGGATGCCTACTTTCCAACAAATTGACTCAAATTCCCTCAAATTTGACAAGGATAATTATGGGGTCACGCAGATATCGCGTACCAACGTTGAGGTCAGTAGGTTAAAGGCCAAGGTCACTCAGACTTGAAAAGAATTTTTTTTATCGAAATTCAAATTTTGACTAGTAAGAGTGATATGCCAGGTACTGAAATTATCGAAGGTCAATATCACGGCGCCACCTACAAACAGGGAATTATGGGAACAGTGCACTACAAGCGTCTAGTCCGTCATTCATAATTCAGCCGTCGTCCATTAAAGAATATCCGCGTCCATAATTCAAAGACCTCTTCCATATTCCATATAACAGTATTAGCACCAGATTCAAAAAGACAATCATAGTACATACAAATAAGCTAGTTTCCTGCAAGAGAGAAGCGGTCAACAGTTTTCAATGATGCCGACAAGACATCATGATGTTCCAAAAATATAAAATCCGTGTCGCTGATCAGTATTCTTAATCCATAATAATCTTTGTAAAGTCGTCATATAGAGAATGATGTATCTCAGTCACGCTTTGATTGTGACTGTCCATATGAGCATCATGAGGATCTTGAAGTACATGGATTCATACGGCCCCTAGCCCCTGGTTAAGCGGAATTAGACACAAGTTATGAAACGTAGCACCATAGATCTTGCACGCTACGTTCGTATTTTGCTATCAGCATGCGATATGTATCGCCAAATTTGAGAAACTTTGAGTGGAGGAGCTTGGTGGAATAGCCCTGTTTTATAACTTTCTGCAACAATGTTTTGTGACGTTGATTAAAATCGTCACATTTAACACAGAATCTAGCAAATGCTACTAGGCGAGATATATATACGCCATATGCAGATCCCACTGGAATATTACTGTCCAGAAAGGGATAGTTTACGATGTCGAAATTGTAATCATGTCTTTTGTCATAAAGTCGACGAGAGAGAATGCCCGGTTCATTTTTATAGAGATATAGATCAAAATATGATGTGCCTGTAGGACTATCTGTAGTTTCCTTCAAAACCAGTGAAGGTGGATATATATCCTTCACTGCGTCATTTATATAGCGATTATCCACAGCGAGAAGATCGTCAATATAGCGTTTGATGAATGAAAAGAAACGGGCTTTGAATGGATCGGTTTTTGAAAGAGCCTGCATGTAGTCATGTTCATACGAGAACAGATACAGGTCAGCCAACAGGGGTGCACAATTAGTACCCATTGGAATACCTATACGCTGCTGATATATCGTGTTGCCACATTTCACATAAATATTTTTAATTAGAAATTCAAGCAACTCTATAAACAATGAAACATCTCATGAATGATATCTCTTGTATGTAGTAGAGCTAAGGAATGCTTTATGGCTTTTGACATTAATATATCTACGATCAGTTTTCTTGAACACAGATACAATTAATGAAGATAGACGGTCAATAAGGTGCTGATGAGAGATTGTAGTATAGAGAGTCGAGAAATCCCATGTGGATCCATGTCTGTACGGTATGTGACCTTTAGCATCAAGTTCTTCTGTAAGACATTTTGAGTTTTTCAATATCCACATACATTCAACGCCAGAGTTTTTAGAAATAGTGGCGCAATACCTTTCCTAAAATACTTTTACCTCCTGAAGGGCCCTCGTCAATAGGGTTGAAAGAAACTGTGTGGTGCAGCTTCTAGAACCAGCTATGAATCTAGATTTGTATAGTGATTTATGCATTTTGGGAGTTCAGTATACTTTGCGATTACTCTGGTGTGGTCTGTGATTAAACTTAAGGAATACCGCACGCTATTGGCAACAAGAAACCTATTGAGGTCGAAATGTCATATAGCGACAGATCCGACATTCAAGATTCAGCCGTCGTCCATAAAAGAATTTCCGTGTCAATAATCGAAAGACCTATTTGAAAGGCCAAGGCCATTAGCGTGCAGAAGTTAGCAAGAAGTTCGACGCTCGACATTCAATGTTGAATATATTGCTGAAAATGATGTTACACCAAATTCAACATGTATACTAAATCTATTAAGGGATTGATGCATAACTCGATAAAATCATACGGTCAAGCCCGATATAACCAAAATTATAACAAATGCTATATATTTAGCGAGTATCGATCCCTGGATCTGTATTCATGTTGGTTGAATATCCTGCTTATTTTTAGAGCTAGATAGATGAACACTTCGACTTTTATATCTTTTTAATTTATACTATCCACCATGCCCTCTATACCTTTAGCCTAGGAACAAGAGCTAACTTCAAAATCAACCTTGAAATACAGTTACTATCCTGAACTTCGTGCATCATTCTCAAAATACATACGGGTACCCTATACATGTAATTTGAATGAACAGTTTTTTCAGCCGAAGCCCCTCCTGTTTAACTATGGACTTTCAAGAACATTCAGGACACCGTGTGCGCTAAATATTAACCCAGGAAGATAGACTAGCTACAAAAATCGACACTTCTGTTCCGGAAGAATACAGTCATGAGGACATTCGAGCACCATGTGCCCCATATCATAGCCTAGGAGCATGAACTATCTACAGAAATCAACATTGAATTCCAGTTATTATCCTTAGCATGGCCTTGAAAGAATACCGGTACCCAATAATTTGAGTGATCTTTTTCAGCTTACATCCTTCTTGTTCTGTTACTATACACCCAAATATATATTCAGATCACCTTGTGCCCTATGGCATAGCCTAGATACATTAGCTAGCCACCAAGTCCCACATTGTATTACAGGTATTATCCTTAGCTTGGCCTGCAATTCTCAAATAACATTCGGGTACCCCATAATTTAAGTGAACGTTTTCACCTCATATCCTTCCTTTTTTATTACCATAGACCCAAAGAAATATTCAGGCCACCAAGTGCTCTATATCATAGCCTAAATACATTGGCCAGCTGCAAAATTCCGCATTGAATTCCAGATATCATCTTCAGCCTGCATTTCGGCCAAATTGTGATCGTTCAATGACAACTTCCCCCAGTTATATCTGTTTTTGGCTCAGGCAAATGCCGCTTGAAATTATTTTGGATTTCAAGTCACTTTTCTGAATCTATAGCCCTTTCCGGAAAGTTTCTGATCTCCCCCTGAATAACTGCGGCTCTTTAAGGTTAGAGGTATGAAAAGCTGCTTCCGGGAAGTAGTCGCATCGGTTTCCCTTTTACTAAATGCACCCGCAATTATTGTGAATAATATATTGACCAACTATTCAAGAATATTTGTTTGAAAAATTATTTTGTTTATAATTTCTACATGAACCAATAAACCTTGTATACGTGTACATTATGAAGATAATTTTCTGGAAAAATAGACTATTAAATTACTAAAACAAATTGTGAGGGCCTTTGGTACCTACCGAAAGTTATCTGCACCAATACGCTCCTAGTGGAACAAGGGAGATAAAACGCTTCCGAATTGGGCTATAGCTATTGTGGCCATAGGGTATTCTACGAGAAAAGAAATATTCTGGCATCCAAAAAGGCGTTAAATGCCACTTGCCGATGACTCCATATTCCGATGTAATTTCAATACATTTTGAAACCTGTGGTCGTACGAGTCGAAGAACAAAAAACAAAAAACAAAAAACAAAAAAAAACAAAAACAAAAACAAAAAAAGAATAAACAGTTACTAATGTACAGTACGACTGTCGTGAAACCTCTGATAGTTTCCGCGGATACAACATTGGACATCTTTCAATACATCTTGTACTTTTTTTAAGGATAGCTATCCCCTTAGAGGGTCACAATTGGTCATTTTTTTTTATTTCTTCATTCAAATATTCGCTATTTCCTCTAACATTTGGTGAAAAAATGAAATCAAAATTATAAATAGAAGTGCTTCAATATTAAGATTAAAAATGTAGTTTCCCGGGCACACTGGAACAATTAAACAGATTGCCTTAGCTTGGGCTTGGCTACTATTATTTTTGTCTGTTAAATTTCCCTTTCCAAAACTCATTTCCGCAGTATTATGGTAAGCTAATTATCTATTAGTCCTACTTATTTACATTAATCTACCCCCTTCTGATCAAAACCATGCAAACATCCGTATTTTTATAACAGTGACACTTCACTCAGACACCCGCCGTGAAGTATCTACACAGGTGTGAACAATTCTCAGCTGAACAAGTTTTTTTAAGTTTAAATTGGACTTTAAACCGCCTTGATGAAAAAAACTTAGTGTAATAGTTATCCAGAATAAACAGGAATTTGAGTAAGTCCCATTAGACAGATTAAAAATGTATTTGACAATAGAATTCAAGCACAAAATTTGGATTAATTCATCAGATGTATAGCTGGACAGATTTTTCCCGATTTCTAGCCTTCATTTTTGTACAAACTCATCAGAGATTTAAACGTTTATTTCTCGAAAAGTATCCATGCTACGCTTTTGAAATTTGGCATACTGGTTACTTATAAGGTGATCTAGTAAATTTTATCTCACTTTTTGTAAGTTTAGATTAGTTTTTTAATTATTCAGCTTTTAAGACAAACGACCGTAAAATAGTACGTTTTTTCAATTTATTTTAGTAAAATAGCTGTAAAAACAAAACCAGGCAAAAATTTCAAAAAATGAGATAGAGTTTACTAGTTCGAATTGTCTCCTATCAAGGTATACCATCAAAGTTGAAACAAGATCAACGGTTTTCATGAAATTTCAATTGACAAATGGACGCTATTGTTTTCATTTTAATTTTTTTAAATTGGAATATTTTCTACACAGTAGCAGCGTCGGTTATACAAATCATACAGTTGGAATCCCTATGATCTATGCTTTCATAAAATATATAGTTTATTCTGGTTATCTTGTATATTTATTGATACAGACGACAAATTGTCACGGGGGTGCAAAAACTGCCTCTAAGGGGATAAGTAGTAGTGTCACCGCAAGATGAGCCCCTTTTCACCCGGATGTAACTATGACGTCACTTCCGGTTTGGTTGAATGAGGCGTGACCTTTGTACATGTCTAGACTTGTCTGTGTGTGTTGATGTACTGGGGTTTTTCCCCACAATGGCGGCTAATGGCGGATAATGGCGGCTAGTCCGCCATGTTGGAAAATGGCGGCTAATGGCGGCTAATGCGCCATGTTGGAAAATGGCGGCTAATAAAATGGTGGATAATGGCGGCTAATGGCGGCTAATGGCTGCCGGTGCTAGTGGGAAAATGGCGGCTAATGGCGGCTAATGGCGGAAAGACGTGACTGCCTATGGGAAAATGGGGCAAGATGGCGGCTAACGGCGGCTAATGGCGGCTAATGGTGGAAAGACTTGACCGTGCTAGTGGGAAAAATGGTGGATAATGGTGGATAATGGTGGATAATGGCGGCTAATGGCGGCGAAAATGGCGGATAGACCGCCATTGCTGTAGAAAAACGTATAAAAGGGGGTGATTTTTAGTGGTTTGGTGTATTCATTGCACTACCCAACGGAGCTCTCTGACTTACCTGACCAGCCTGCCTGCCTGACCACTAGCCTGCCTGCCTGCCTGTCTGCTTGCCTGCTTGTTCTGACGAGAGGAGGAGAGAAGCATGAGACGTGGAGAAGATTTTCCATGGGACCCAGCAGCACCTCCGGTTGAAGTCTTGCCTGAAGACGAGCGTGTGTGGGACATTTATCAACGACACTGGGCTACCATACGCCATTGTTTTCACCGTGACCGTCGTCTATTGGACTTGTATAACTTTCGACTGCAGGACCTCACGTATTTGTCTACCTATGCCGAGAACATTTTCACAGACCAGGTGACAGCGTTCAAGTTGAATATGACATTCGGGTACATTTTACGGCACAAGGAGACGGACCAGGTGCGGTATTATTATCCCAGCAATAATACCTATGTGTTTGACCAGCCGTTCACGGTGACGGATGCGATTTCTCTGGAGCCACTCATCGACCAACTGACTACGTTGGATCCATTGGAATGGGCCCGGTTGCAACGCCCCAATACCAAATGGCTTGTGGAAATGGTGACCAACGTCACATTTTTCGTCACGAAAATGAGAGATCATCCTATCGGTGCTCCTGTACTACTACCCCCTTGGCTGCTTCATCGACCCGGACTGTATGCATTAACGGGAGGCAAAAAAGGACCCTACAAAGACCGGAAATGTCTGTTTCGGTGTTTGGCCGTGCATCTGGACGAGTGTAATCCCCAGAATTGTGACAGAGTGGTCAACGGCTATTGGGAACAGTACTTAGAGCAGCAAGACTTGGATGAGCGGCACTTCCGTGGAGTCCCTTTCAAGAATTTGGATGATGTGGAAACACTGTTCAACATCAATATCTTTGTATACCGATTACGATGCGAGGAGGATACATTTGTGGCTGAATTGGTTCGTCGTTCAACAGAACGGTATGCTTCTACGATGAAAGTCAATGTCTTCGACCACAATGGCGTGAGTCATTTTTCGCTGATCTACAATATGAGCCTGTACGCCCAGTCTTACAGTTGTGCCCAATGCCATCGGGTGTTTCACCGTTCCAACGATCTACACTCCCACGAGAAGAGTTGTGACAACAGTGTGAAGCGAAAATTTCCTGGTGGTGTGTATCATAATACGCCTACTATTTTCGAGGAACTGGCCGATGAGGGTCTGATCATACCGGAGGAGGACCGTTATTTTCCCTACCGGGCGTGTTACGATTTTGAGGCCCTGTTGGAGCCCATGGACATGTTTTCAGCGAAAACGCAGTGGACGCAGCGCCATATTCCCCTGAGTGTCAGCATTTCCAGCAACGTACCTGGCTATGACGCTGCACCGGTCTGTTTCGTGTCCACCGGGGATTCCCATGAGTTGATCACCCGCATGATGGAGTATTTAGAGGAAGTCAGTGCGGCCAGTACGGAATTGTTGGTGTCCAAGTTCCAGGACGTATTGGACC
>JAVTVY010045802.1:0-21603 GCA_036873755.1 Hanleya hanleyi | reverse complement strand
TCTTGCACGCTACGTTCGTATTTTACTATCAGTTTGCGATATGTATCGCCAAATTTGAGAAAGTTTGAGTGGAGGCGCTTGCAGGAATAGCCCTGTTCTGCAAGTTTCTGCAACAATGTTTTGTGACGTTGATTGAAATCGTCACAATTAACACAGGATCTAGCAAATGCTACTAGGCGAGATATGTATACGCCATATGCAGGTTCCACTGGAATATTACTGTCCAGAAAAGGGATAGTTTACGATGTCGAAATTGTAATCATCTCTTTTGTCATAAAGTCGACGAGAGAGAATGCCCGCTTCATTTTTATAGAGGTAGATATCTAAATAAGATGTGCCTGTAGGGCTATCTGTAGTTTCCTTCAAATCCAGTGAAGGTGGATATATATCCTTCACTGCGTCATTTATATAGCGATTATCCACAGCGAGAAGATCGTCTATATAGCGTTTGGTGAATGGGAAGGAACGGGCTTTGAGTGGATCGGTTTTTTGAAAGCGCCAGCATATAGTCATATTCATAAGAGAACAGATACAGGTCAGCCAACAGGGGTGCACAATTAGTACCCATTGGAATACCTATATGCTGCTGATATATTGTGTTGCCAAATTTCACATATTTTTAATGAGAAATTCAAGCAACTCTATAAACAAAGAAACATCCCATGAATGATATCTCTTGTATGTAGTCGAGCTAAAGAATGCTTTATGGCTTCCGACATTAATAAAGGAGACGCCAGCAGTCTCCGATGAGGATAGTATAGAGAGTCGAGAAAATCCCCATGGATACACATGTCTGTACGGTATGTGACCTTTAGCATCAAAGTTCTTCCTGTAAGACATTTTGAGTTTTTCAATATCCACATACATTCAACGCCAGAGTTCTTGGAAATAGTGGCGCAATACCTTTCCCAAAATGCTTTTGCCTCCTGAAGGGCCCTCGTCAATAGAGTTGAAAGAAGCTTGGTGGTGCAGCTTCTAGAACCAGCTATGAATCTAGCTTTGTATGGTGATTTATGCATTTTGGGAGTCCAGTATATTTTTTGGTATGTCGTTATGATTGGTTGGAAGACAAATACCTCTTTCCCTGAGAAACTTTTTGTGATTGTTAAATAAATCTTCCAGAGTAAATGCAGCTTGGGAGTAAGTAGATGTATTTGATGAAGATATATCTACACTCAATTCTTTAACCAGCACCTGGTAATAGTAATATTTACATATGAATATTATATTATTCCGAGCTTTGTCTGCTGGGACTATGACGAATTTACTCTGGAGATTTCTAGAACTTCTTGCGAATTGAGGTTTCTCAGTACTTGTTTTGCTTGGGGAAGAATACTTCTGTCAATATGGCGGATTGTTTCAACGACCTTGCTCTTGGTGAGGTCCAGCCAATCAGCGAGTACTGTAGGTTCAACTTTTTCTCCCTTAGACCAATCAATAACGTACTGTTCTAATGCAGTCAGGACTATCTTCTGGTCCGCCTTCAGATTTATTCTTCTGGGCTCTCTATATTTAGGTCCTTTCATCAGGAGTAATTTCAGATCCTTATCACTCACCACATCAAGGTCACCAGTCACAATATGTTTGCATGGTGTATAGATAAGTTCGACAATTCACAATCACAACTATAGCCTCCTGACGTGTATAAGTTCCAGTCAAACTCCTTGACAGCATTGGAGTAATTGAATATTTTGGTGGCTATAGATTTAGTATACTTATATGAAATGCAAGGAGGTTCTGTGAACTTGAAATAGTTTGGTACAGCGTTGCGTACCTCTGGAGCATTCAGGATTCGAGGTAAATTAATGATGTCCAGTCCTAAACAATAGGTTTATGCAGAACTCGTAAAACGGTATAAGTATGGTAAACAATAAATACTAGGGTAGTAAAGCATCGCTGAGGTAGTAATTATTAATTAGTTTGGTTTAAGCAACAGAAATTATAAAAAGAAAATGATTAAACAGCGATATCTCCGAAAAGAGAATGAAGAGATATTTGGACGTGCATTTACCCAACGAGCAGCTGTTATGAAGTGTCGGTGTTCTGATGGATGGTTAATGCAGATCCTGTATTGACATTCTCTTCCTTTCAGCTTTTTACTTATATTTACTAATATCGAGTGTTGGGCCTCTCTTATATTACTCACAAGGTATGAACAGTTTTAATATTGGGCACATCGATGTGTCTTGATATGTCACAAAGTAGTCCATAAAAATAATCTTGCGAACATGAAATAATTTGGATATTTTACCCTCTAGCCACTAAGATCAGCTTATTTATGATTGACTGTTCATCCTGCGGTTGGGCCCAAATGACGTTATTATGATAAGCTTACTCATGGTCAACTGTTCGTCCTGTGGTTGGGCACAAATGACGTCATTATGATAAGCTTATTCGTGATAAACTGTTCTTTCTGCGGTTGGGTCCAAATGACGTCATTATGATAAGCTTACTCATGCTCGACTGTTTGTCCAGTGGATAGGCTCAAATGACACCATTATGATAAGCTTACTCATGATCGACTTTTTGTCCAGTGAATATGATCACATGACGCCATTATGATAAGCTTACTCATGATTGACTGTTCGACTGTTCGTCCTGCGGTTGGGTCCAAATGACGTCATTATGATAACTTTACGTATGATCAACTGTTCTTTCTGCGGTTGGGCCCAAATGACGTCATTATGCTAAGCTTACCCATGATCGACTGTTCGCACTGCGGCTGTGCCCAAATGATATCATTATGAAAGCTTACTCAAGATCGACTGTTCTCTCTGCGGTTGGGCCCAAATGACGTCATTATGATAAGCTTACTCGAGGTCGACTGTTCTTCCGGCAGTTGGGCCCATATGACGTCATTGTCATAAGCTTACTAGTGAGCGACTGTTCGTCCTGCGGTTGGACCCAAATGACGTCATTGTGATAAGCTTACTCATGATCAACTGTTCACCTAGTGAATAGGCTCAAAAGACGCAATTATGATAAGCTTACTCATGATCGAGTGTTCGTCCTGCGGTTAGGCCCAAATGACGTCATTTTGATAAGCTAACTCAAGATCAATTGTTCGTCATACGGGTAGTTTAAATTGATGCCAATGTCATAAAGTAATAGTTCACAAATTTTTAAATATCAGTTTCCCTACGTCATGGGGTATCAGGAAATTGTTTACTCTTGAGAAATCAACCCTATCCGGCCAAGTTGAGATAAGTACAACGTAATGTAATATCAAAACAGTATATTACATGTAGCTTTATACTGACAAATGATTACTGAATTTTGAGTACTTGACATGTATTCAACTTTTGCAAAAATATACATTCACTCTTGGCTGGTGATATACCGCATATTTAATATGATCGATCTTTCCAATGTCATTTTAGCCTTGCTTTACATTCAATGGGTAAAATGGTTTTAAGATTTTAGATTTTATAAATCAATAAATACGAACTTGGATATACCAACAGTTCGTTTACCCTAAATTCGAGTGACGCCATAATATGGGCGTTGTTGGGGTGAGGGTGAAGATATTAAATTCGCCCATACGCGAGGGGGATCTAACGCTTTTAACCGACCCGACCTGGGGAAGGGGCATTATGCCACCACTCCTAAACTTTCGACTCTATCTCCTGAGTGACAAAAATGATAGCTGGCACTCAAGTGATTTTTTAGTTTATTATATTGAGGTCATTTGAGGATAATGCGTAAATTGAAAATGGCGTCTATTTTTCTTCAAGTTTCTGCCTTTCTGCGAGGAAAAGTGGAAAGCCATTTCATTTCACATCAGATTTTTATTTACCAATTTATTGTGTAATGTTTACGAAGAAAACACACGAAAAAACAATTTGAAAACTGTGACGGAAACCCGATCAAAACATGCCTTTCTACAAGATTTCACTGGGGCATCATCAAAGCAGTCACCTTGGATTATTTTACATTTTCTGTTAGAGCTTCACCAAAGGGTATAGTATGGTAAGTTTCAGCTCCCTAGCGCAACACTATTTAGGAGGGGGCGAAATGTCCTACGGCTTGGATAGGTCCCAAAATGTACAGACCAGATTGGGTTAATACACGTTGTTAACAGTCACTGTTGACTGCACCACTTCAGTTTAGCCCCTTCACCTGTTCTTGTCATTATTTTCTACCTTGTGTCTGCCAGCTAATTATCCTTCTTATCAGTTTCAGCATGCGCACTGCCCCAAGACGGTATGGGGAATCGAGCCTTCATCCCGAATTCTGCAATTGTGACCAGTGATGGCTCGAATGGAGGTAATCTGAGACCAGATTCAGCCACACCTTATAGCCCAGTGGGGGACACCGTTACCATCACTATTACACTAGCCAAAGATGCGGATGCTTACCTCAGCAGTTTGGAGTTCTATGCACCCATAGACGGGGGAGACTTGCGTATCGCAGAGCTCAGCGTATACTTGAAACAGTACGGTCGAGATGAGACTACTGAGCCTGTATCATTTTTGGAGGATGACTACACTATAATGGAGGTATGTTTCTCATTTTTGCTTGTCTCATTTTTGGGCTACGTGAGTTAGTATAGTTGGCGAAACTTTGTTGAATGCACATTTTGCTCTTCCTGTGCTTCTTCTTCTTCTACCTCTTCATCTTCTTCTTTTCTCGCTTTCGTTATTCAGATTTTTCAACAAATTAATCACTTTCTTAATTTTAACCAGGATATATATGGGATCACGCGGTTGTCGCAAAAACTATGTGTCACAAAGACGATGTGTCGCAAAACAAAATTTAGATCAAAGGTCAAATTCACATTGGCCTAAGAATCGTTGAAAGTCAAAACATTTTTTTGCATTGATACATGTGATATGCCAGACATCAAAATTGAGGAAAAAACCTCAAAGCTCAACGCCTCTGGCCCCAGGACGGGAAATTGCTTTCGAAAATTGTCTGTTCTATTACAAGCGTTTGGTCCGTCATTCAGAATCCAGCCGACGTCCATTAAAGAATATCCGCGTCCATAATTCAAAGACCTATTCCATATAACAGCATTAGCACCAAATTCAAAAAGACAATCATAGTACATAAACATAGGCTAGTTTTCTGCAAGACAGAAGTGGTCAACAATTTACAGTGAAGTCGGCAAAACATGATGTTCCAAAAATATCAAATCCGTATCGCTGATCAGTATTCTTAATCCATAATATTCGTTGTAAATTCGTCATCTAGAGAATGATGTATCTCAGTCACACTTTGATTGTGACTGTTCATATCAACACCATGATGATCTTGAAGTACATGGGGTTATACGGCCCCTAGCCCCGGGTTAAGCGGAATTAGACACAAGTTACGAAACGTAACGCCATAGATATTGCACGCTATGCTCGTATTTTGCTATCAGCATGTGATCTGTATCGCCAAATTTGAGAAACTTTGAGTGGTATAGCCCTGTTTTATAACAATGTTTTGTGACGTTGATTAAAATCGTCACAATTAACACGGGGTCTAGCAAATGCTGCTAGGCGAGATTGTATACGCCATATACAGATCCCACTAGAACATTAAGGGATCGGCCATTTGGCGACGAGGATACCATATTACTCTAGTTCAGTGATTGAACTCTAGTTCAGTGATTGAACGTTGGTTCAATGATTGAACTTTGGTAATACTTCATGAATACCTCGAATTTTTGGAAAGGAAGAAACCTATTGCGATTAAAATATCAAAGGCTCCGCTCATTGTGAAACAAAAGTCAAGAAATTTTTATGAGTGATAAACAATGTACCGTGTACCAAGATTGTGGTTATAAGGTAAAGACCCAACAAGAAGTCTGAAACATCAAAAACAGAAACAATTCGTAGATTTCGCTTTAATGATGTGGCCCATGGTATTAGTTGGGCTCGTGTTTACATTCCACCAGTTGAAGATGTTTTTCCCATTACGCTCATTTGCACCTCATATTTTGCGAAATAAATATCCTCTCCAGATTTGTTAATATCGGCAACGATACGTAATTTCACATTTCTGAGATTTCGCTATGTTACTGGGATTTAGTGACTTCTCCAAGTGAACTCAAGATACTGAGCTAAATTTAAGCTGGCATATTCACAGCACTATAAGTCTAATATCTTTCACACTTCTCATATGGCTTATATATAGCATTATACATTCTGTTTCTGGAAAATTCCAATTATTTTTTTGGAATACGTGTTAGCCATAGGAACATGTTACTAATGACTTTGTTTTTGGCAATTGTACGGGATATGAAATCTTAATTACTGGTTTTGCAGCAACAGTGACGATTCATATTCATTAAAATATAAATTCAGCTATTTAACTTGATGAAATAAAACGATTGGTTGTTATGGTAACCATATTTCTGAAACTATTGGTAACCGAGTCTCAAAAGTGATATCCAATAATCTGTAGACGAATGCAAAGAAGCCGAATCCTGTGTATTTTGGCTTATGCCATTATTTGTCTATCTTATTCTCTCAAGTTCACGTGCTCACACCATCAAAGCTCTTGCATACCAAATATACTCGGGAAAGCCTTACAACGTATATCATATAGATTAAGTATATTGATCCGCGATACGGATTCGATATTTTTGGAACATCATGATGTCTTGTCGGCATCAATGAAAACAGGAAATTAGCCTACTTTTATGTATACTATGATTTATCCTTTAATTTGGTGCTAATGAATAGTTCTTTGGATTATAAACGCGGAAATTCTTTCATGGACGTCGGTTGACTATACACTGCGTGAAATGGTCAAGTTTCCAATTACGGAAACCCGCCGGAAACATATTGGAAACTGTAGCGACACAGTTTCCAATAGGTTTCCGGCGGGTTTCCGTAAATGGAAACTTGACCATTTCACGCAGTGATAGAATGAAGGACTAGACGCTTGTATTGTCAATTCAGTAATGTGTAATTCCAGAACTAGCAGTAGGTTTTTTTGAAATGCCCTAATACTGTCTGTTTCTGTACAGTAATTAAGTGGTATGCCCACTGAGCGGAAATATTAAGGCCTTTAACCCTACCTGGCCTGGGGGGGGGGGCCAAATGGCCCCCTACCAAACTTTTTGCGCTATCTCCGGAACGATAAAAGCTGGAGAGCTGAAACTCTTTGACTTCATAGTTTTATCATATTGGGGTCATTTTGAGCCATTTTCCATGCTCCCCAAACAGCGGATCATGGGTAAATTCAAGATGGCGACCACGTGGGGTATCAGAAAAGTGATGTTTTGTCATATTTCTTCAAACGGTCTGCTTTTCCGCGATGAAAAGTGGGCAAAAACTATTTTATTTCACATCACATTAATATTTACTAATTTATCATGCAGTTTTTGCGGAGAAATTGCATGAAAAATCCGGCCGAAAAATCGACCAAAAATGCAGTTTTTGAAAATGACGTCACTGTGACGTCATCAAAGCGGCCATCTTGGATTTTTTTTACATTTTCTGGTTGAGCTTGACCCAAGGGTGTACTAAGTTTCAGCTCCCTAGCTCAAGGGTAAGAAAAATAATTAGGGGAGGGGGGGGGGGCATTTTTGTCCCCCTCCCAGGCCAGGACAGGCCACAAAAAGCCCAGGCCAGATAGAGTTAACGAACTATTTCCGTTCCGATGTTAATCAGCATAAATTGGAGCGATATGCAATACCATTCAGTTGACTGCATGGAAGTGAACAGAAACTGTTCGATACATATTCTCTGTACAGTACGGGCAACAGCTGGTCAGAACATTTCATTACCTTTTTGAGCAGGAATTTTAGGTCGCTGCACAATACTGTCCGGACCCACGATTGTCTGTAAACCAGAGTAAACAAAGTGCAATATCTCCGCAACAAGTAGAAATATTTCATGAACTATTTGTTTAAATTTTCAAAATAAATATGCCTTATCTCTCGTTCAGGAATTTTAATTTTTAATTTTGCCTCTTCAACGTAGGGTTATGCATCTCTGTTTTTATAGCTACAGATGATTGCATGGTGAATGAATTTAGGATTGTGTCAGCATGATACTTCATTCACTCATTCCATCGTTGTGTCCTTCAGCTCATGCACGGGAGAATATATAGGAATTTTTGTATCGTGTTGACATTTGTATTTATTTCATTGAAAGGGAAACAGTGATTCCCGAACCTGTTCCAGAGCATATCAGGCAAAATCTCCCACCTTGCCTTGGTTAAAGAGTGTACATGTCCATCTGAATCACCCTGATGTTTTCTTCAATGCAGTGCTTCTGTAGCAAAATTAATATTAACGCCAAATACGGCATTGAATAACCTGTCGTCATCCAGCAAGAATTATCATGTCCATATTCGAAAAATCTCCTTCATTAAACAATATTAACACCAAACGACGAAGAACAGAATTTCTATTTCAAAATGACCCCACACATCAACACCCAGAAAGTATTTCTGTGGAAGTCAACCTGCTAGTCAATCAGTCAGCATGTCTCACTCCCACAGGAACTCATTTCACGCGACCCGCTAGTCACTCAGTCAGCATGCCTCGTTTTCACAGGGACGCGTTTCACGCAACCCGCTAATAACGCGGTCAGCATGCCTCGTTTTCACAGAGACGTGTTTCACGCAACCCGCTAATAACTCAGTCAGAATGTCCCGTTTTCAAGGGACGCGCTTCAGGCAACCCGCGTATAACTCTGCCAGAATATTCCGTTTTCACAGGGACGCGTTTCACGCAACCCGTTAATAACTCGGTCAGAATTTCCCGTTTTCCCAGGGACGCATTTCACGCAACCCGCTATAACTCCGCCAGAATGTCCCGTTTTTTACAGGAACGCATTTCTCGCATTCGAAAACTTTGACCATCCTGATGATAATTCAGCAGAAAATATATCCTTATATGTAGCCCTCTTATGTGTGTATATGAAATAATAATCAAGATTTCTTTCCTTTTCAGGCCCTCCTTAAAGGCGGTACATTAACATTCCCACGTAATACTTTCGCTGAGACGATTCGCCTTGAATTTACTAGAGTGCAAGGAGCAACAGAATCCATGGAATTCTTCTTAAGTATATTCGGCTGTTTTGAAGGAGGTATGTACAAGGATATGAAGGCACATGCTTCATTAAGGAGGATTTATATCGGAAAATCTGTTTGATCAACTTATCTAACCCCTTGTCAGTCTTTTGTCTATTTCTTCCCAATGGCTTGGAGTATCGTCATGAAAATTCGCTCAAGTGTCAATCTAAACACGAGGAAGATATTGCAAGAAGAAAAAATGAAAAGACGATAATTCCATATTTGCATTTATTAGCCCACCATCACCAGATGGTGGGCTGTTCAAATCACTTTTCGTCCGTGGTCCGTCGTCCGACGTCCGTCGTCCCTCCGTCAGTTCGTCCGTCCGTCCGTAAACAATTCTTGTTATCACGATTTCTCAGGAACTACTGCATGGATCTTTCTCAAATTTGGTACACAGGTTCCCCTTGGGGTCTAGTTGTGCAAGATACCTTTTTTGGTCCGATTCGAAAATTCAATATGGCCACCAGACCGCCATCTTGGCTTTCCCCATGAAACCTTGTTATCGCGATCTCTCGGGAATTACGGCATGGGTCTTTCTCATATTTGGTACACAGGTTCCCCCTTCGGGTCTAGTTGTGCAAGATACCTTTTCTGGTCCGATTCGAAACTCCAATATGACCACAAGGCGGCCATCTTGGATTTCCCCATTGAAACCTTGTTATCGCGATTTCTCAGGAACTACTGCATGGATCTTTGTCAAATTTGGTACACAGGTTCCCGTTGGGGTCTAGTTGTGCAAGATATCTTTTCTGGTCCGATTCGAAAATCCAATATGGCCACCAGGCAGCCATCTTGGATTTCCTCATGTAACATTGTTATCGCGATTTCTCAGGAACTACTCCTTAGATCTTTCACAAATTTGGTACACAGGTTCTTCTTGGGGCCTAGTTGTGCAAGATACCTTTTTTGATCCGATTCGAAAATCCAATATGACCACCAGACAGCCATCTTGGATTTCCCCATGAAACCTTGTTATCGCGATCTCTCGGGAATTGCCTTCATGGATCTGTCTCAAATTTGGTACACAGGTTCCCCTTAGGGTCTAGTTGTGCAAGATACCTTTTCTGTTTCGATTCAAAAATCCAATATGGCCACCAGGCAGCCATCTTGAATTTCCCCATGAAAATTTGTTATTGTCATTTCTCAGAAAGTATTGCATGGATCTTTCTCAAATTCGGTACACAGGTTTGCCTTGGGGTCTAGTTGTGCAAGATACCTTTCCTGGTCCGATTCGAATATCCAATATGGCCACCAGGCAGGCATCTTGTATTTCCCCATGAAACCTTGTTATCGCGATTTCTCGGGAATTAAGGCATTGATCTTTCTCAAATTTGGAAGACAGGCTCCCCCTGGGGTCTAGTTGTGCAAGATACCTTTTCTGGACCGATTCGAAAATCCAATATGGCCACAAGGCGGCCATCTTGGATTTCCCCATTGAAACCTTGTTATCGCGATTTCTCAGGAACTACTGCATGGATCTTTCTCAAATTTGGTACACAGGTTTACCTTGGGGTCTAGTTGTGCAAGATACCTTTCCTGGTCCGATTCGAATATCCAATATGGCCACCAGGCAGGCATCTTGTATTTCCCCATGAAACCTTGTTATCGCGATTTCTCAGGAACTACTGCGTGGATCTTTCTCAAATTCGGTACACATGTTCCCCTTGGGATCTAGTTGTGCAAGACACCTTTCTGGTCCGATTCGGAAATCCAATATGGCCAACAAGCGACCATGTTGGATTCCCCCATGAAACTTTGTTATCGCGATTTCTCAAGAACTACTGCATGGATCTTTCTCAAATTTGGTACACATGTTCCCTTTGGGTGTAGTTGTGCAAGATACCTTTTTGGTTCGATTCGAAAATCCAATATGACAACCAGCCGGCCATCTTGAATTTCCCCGTGAAACATTATCGTGAATTCTCAGGAACTAATTCATGGTTCTTTCTCAAATTTGGTACACATGTTCCCTTTGTGTCTAGTTGTGCAAGATACCTCTTTGGTCCGATTCGAAAGTCCAATATGACAACCAGCCGGCCATCTTGAATTTCCCCGTGAAACATTATCGTGAATTCTCAGGAACTAATTCATGGATCTTTCTGAAATATGGTACACCGATCCCACATGGGGCCTAGTTGTGCAAGATATCTTTTTGTGGTCCAATTCAAAAATCAAAGTTACGCTTCAAATTAATAATGTATTCCCGAGTTGTGACGTTGCATCACACGAGTCGGCGGATCAAACGGTGGGGCATATTCTATATATTGAGTATAGAGAATATCCATACTTCCACCATCTATATCAAGGAGTTCAAATGATTCCGAATTAAAATATATTTCTTCAAATTTTAAATCAGTTTAGTTTAGTCGTCCATGCCGTCGCAAGTGAACTGCCCCACCGTTTCCTCTGCCGATGGGTCGGCTACATGAGGGATGTCACTCTTGCAACAATCCGCCATATTGACAGAAGTACTCTTCCCCAAGCAAAACAAGTACTGAGAAACCTCAATTCGCAAGAAGTTCTAGCAAATCTCCAGAGTAAATTCGTCATAGTACCAGCAGACAAAGCTCCGAATAATATAATATTCATATGTAAATATTACTATTACCAGGTGCTGGTTAAAGAATTGAGTGTAGACATATCTTCATCAAATACGTCTACTTACTCCCAAACCTGCATTTACTCTGGAAAATTTATTTAACAATCACAAAAAGTTTCTCAGGGAAAGAGGTATTTGTCTTCCAACCAATCATAACGACATACCAAAGATATACTGGACTCCTAAAATGCATAAATCACCATACAAAGCTAGATTCATAGCTGGTTCTAGAAGCTGCACCACCAAGCTTCTTTCAACCCTATTGACGAGGGCCCTTCAGGAGGTAAAAGCATTTTGGGAAAGGTATTGCGCCACTATTTCTAAGAACTCTGGCGTTGAATGTATGTGGATATTAAAAAACTCAAAATGTCTTACGGAAGAACTTGATGCTAAAGGTCACATACCGTACAGACATGTATCCACATGGGATTTCTCGACTCTCTATACTACAATCCCTCATCAGGACCTTATTGACCGTATAAGTTCATTAATAGTATCTGTGTTCAAGAAAACTGATCGTAGATATATTAATGTCGGAAGCCATAAAGCATTCTTTAGCTTGACTACATACAAGAGATATCATTCATGGCATGTTTTTTTTTGTTTATAGAGTTGCTTGAATTTCTCATTAAAAATATCTATGTGAAATTTGGCAACACAATATATCAGCAGCATATAGGTATTCCAATGGGTACTAATTGTGCATCCCTTTTGGCTGACTTGTATCTGTTCTCTTATGAATATGACTATATGCAGGCGCTTTCAAAAACCGATCCATTCAAAGCCCGTTCCTTCTCATCCACCAAACGCTATATAGACGATCTTCTCGCTGTGGATAATCGCTATATAAATGAAGCAGTGAAGGATATATATCCACCGTCACTGGATTTGAAGGAAACTACAGATAGCCCTACAGGCACATCTTATTTAGATCTCTATCTCTACAAAAATGAAGCGGGCATTCTCTCTCGTCGACTTTATGACAAAAGAGATGGGGCTAGGGGCCGTATGAACACCTGTACTTCAATATCCTCATGGTGCTCATATGAACAGTCACAATCAAAGCGCGACTGAGATACATCTTTTTTGGATAACGACTCTAAAAAGAATATTATGGATTAAGAATACTGATCAGCGATACGGATTTGATATTTTTGAAACATCATGATGTCTTGCCGGCATCATTGAAAACTGTTGACCGCTTCTCTCTTGCAGGAAACAAGCTTATGTTTATGTATACTATAATTGTCTTTTTGAATTTGGTGCTAATACTGTTATATGGAAAATGAAATAGGTCTTCGGATTATGGACGCGGATATTCTCTAATGGACGACGGCTGGATTATGAATGACGGATTGGCGCTTGTAACGTCACAACTCAACAACTGTAGACTATCGGTATTGCGTGTTCCGATCCAACGAAGATAATCAGGATTCAGACACTTTCAAAGTTTCATATCCCTTCAGTATTAAGTTGTGTATCGGTACCACTTTGCTATTTTAGAGCATGGTATCTCAAAAGAAATATCTTAAAGTAGCCCAGTAAGCAGAACAGAATTAGCATTCGTTCCTAATTATAAAATCTTAGGTAGGCCTACGTATGTTTCACAGCTCATGCCAAATTGTCAAGAAGATTTGTCTTCGCTTACAATACACAATGATGACACGTGCAAAAAAAAATACTACAAAACGAAGACGAAGGATCCTCCTTACATTCAATTTTTTCTTCCTTAAATATCTGCTTCGTGTCTAGATTGACAAGTGGGTGAGTTTGCATTGCATACTCCAAGCCGTTGACAAAATGTCGCCAAAATACTGACAAGGGATGGAAAAATTTGATTAATCAGATTTTTCGGTATAAATCCCCCTTAAAGCGTATGTTATATTACCTGCCCAAGATGGAAACTGACACTGTTTTCCACATCAATTCCGCTCTAAATGTGATTCAGTTTTGCTATACACGTTATATTGTTTGTCGTCTTCAGCTTTGTTATTTAGTTATTCGGGGGAGGTGAGGAGGGGAATGGCATACATACATGTATTTACAATCCGATTGCTTCAGTTCGGAGTTGATTTTGATTGTTGTTTGTTTTTTCAACACTTTCAAATATTTTCAGATTATTTTATAAGATTTATAAGAGTTTGTAACCCACCCCGGGGTCAAACATTACAAAAGTACTGTATCGATTCTTCCTTCAGATGAGATTACTTTGTGAATATTTGATTGCTTGGCTGCAATTTTAGCCTTCTCCTTCTCATGTACCATACGCTATACAGACGATCTTCCCGCCGTGGATAATCGCTATACAAATGACGCAGTGAAGGATATATATCGCCTTCACTGGATTTGAAGGAAACTACCGATAGCCCAATGGGCACATCATATTTAAATCTATATCTCTATAAAAATGAAGCGGGCCTTCTCTCTCGCCGACTTCATGACATCGTAAACTATCCCTTCCTGGACAGTAATATTCCAGTTGGACCTGCATATGGTGTATACATATCTCGCCTAGTAGCATTTGCTAGATCCTGTGTTAAATCTGACGATCTTGATCAACGTCACAAAACATTATTGCAGAAACTTATCAAACAGGGCTATACCACCAAGCGTCTCAACTCAAAGTTTCTCAAATTTGGCGGTACATATCGCATGCTGATAGCAAAATACGAGCGTAGAGTGCAAAATCTATGGGGTTACGTTTCGTAAATTGTGTCTAATTCCGCTTAACCCGGGGCTAGGGGCCTTATGAACCCATTTACTTCAAGATCCTCATGATGCTCATATGAGCATCCACAAACAAAGCGTGACTAAGATAAATCACTCTCAAGATGACTTTATATCAAATACCATATGGATTAAAAATACTGTTCAGCGATACTGATTTGATATATGTGGAACATGTCCTGCCGGCATCATTGAAAACTGTTGACCGCTTCTCTCTGGCAGGAAACTAGCCTATTGTTATATATGCTATGTATTTTTTATGCATGAATGACGGACCAGACGCTTGTAGCTATCATGAGTGCACCGGTTTGATTTGAGTGCCACTAAACTGGCAATTCAGACATGTCCCACACAACACTGCATGAGTCCCCACTGTTAGTTAATATGCCCTGATCTATTCGTCGCTTTAATTCGATTACTCGATTTCTCCAGGTTTATTAACGAATCCGTTTATTTCTGATATGTGAATCCGTTTATTTCAATGTGTGATGATAATATGTTATTCAATTGACAAAATATGTAATTCCACAGAAAAAGATCTGAGGCAGATTTTGAAAAAGAAATGTGGTAATATTTTTTGATGAGTGGGTTATATTCGGCAAAGTTAACAATTTAATGGAAAACATGCAACTTTCCTAATAATAAACGTTTTAATATGGATGCTCAGTTTATGAAAGTTCAAGCATTTAAATTGGAATAACTTCATACTTATCAATCTCACCATCGATATATTCTCACATTTGAAATCCCAGAGAATTGGGCTCTCCGGTAAAGCATATACGTGTGTTGATTACGTTTATAGTTCTCACTACGAGACGACAAATGCCAGTTGGTGTGTGAAAATTCGCTCACGTGAGTTTATAATACAAGCCTTAACTGGAAATATTGTCATCAAATCAAGCCTTTCGTCCATGGCCCATTCCGGAATCCTATACTTGTTTTTTTTTATCCCATCGGTATATATGCCGGATGGGATCATGTCGTCACGCAGTCCGGCTGGCTGGCAGGCTGACTGGGCGGCTGGCTGGCTGGATGACGACGTTAACGCTCTAGAAACCGAATCGTTCCATCAACAGACTTCAAATTTGGTATACAGCATTCTGTGTGGAAAAAAACAAGTCTGTTGATATTGGATACATGTCAATGGTTTTTGTGCTTTTCATGAGAACAAAACGGAAAATACCCATGTAACGACGTTAACACTCTAGAAGCCAGACCGTTGTAGCTGGAGACTTCAAATTTGGTATCCAGCGTTGCTGTGTGGCAAACCACAAGCCTATTGAAATTGGGTACATTTTGATGTTTTTTGTGGTTTCCATGGCAACAACACAGAAAATATATATGTAATGACGTTAACGCTCTAGAAGCCAACCCATTGCTGGAGACTTCAAATTTGGAATATTGCATTGCTGGCAAAGCACAAGTCTATTGGAATTGGGTACATTGCGATGGTTTTTGTGGTGTTCATGGCAACCAAATGAAAAATATCCATATATTAAAGTTAGCACTCTGGAAGTTGAACTGCTGCAACTCAAACATCAAATTTGGTATACAGCATTGTGCAGCAGAAAAACACAAGTCTGATAAAATTGGGTACATTTTGAAGATTTCTATGGTTACCTTGTCAACATAACAGAAAGTATCAGTGCAAAGATGTTAACTCTCTAGAAACCAAATAATGACATTGCCAATATAGAAGCCAACTTCTGCCGCTTAGACACTATACAGCATTGTTGTGTGTTGTAAAGCTCTTGGTATACAGCCTTGTTTTAATTTAGCACAGGCCCATTCAAGTAGGTTACATTCCGAAAACTTTTGTGCTTTCTATGGCAACAAAGTGGAAAATTTCCTAACGACACTGACAACAGCAGAGTAGTGAAGCAGCAATAGTAACAAATGTCTCTAATCAGAAAATAAATGTCCTTTCATATCAGAGCAGCAAACAAATTGCCTTCTCGACATTGATGTGAACACACATATTTTCAAACTATTTTTTTTTTCTCCATTTACTCCGCAGTTAGCTGCATTGTCTTTGCCTTTCCCCAAATTAGCTTTTGCCTTTCCCCAAATTAGCTTTGTACTTGCTTTTCCTTTCAACATATTTCCCCTTCACATATCAAAAGTCACAATCTATACACAATCTATTAGTATCCCTAAATTTTGCAGACAAACCATAATTTGTTCCATCTTCAAATGTGCACTGCATATATCTCAATTGAAGAGTTCCCTATCCAGTGTGAGTACAGGCAATTTGTTGGCAAAATGAAAGGGGCACACTTCACAGTAGGCCGATGGAATCAAGTGTGGCCGTGGCATCTAGTTCGAGTTTGCTTGCCGTTTGATTTTGTGAAAAATGTCACAGGATTTTCCAGGATTGAAATTCCACCAAAGATGAGTGGGAAGGAAAACAATTGTTGTATTTTCGGAACCCGTGAAAACTTTTTTCAATATTTTAAAATACCGGAGCCGGCAATGTTTTAAGGCCAGCGCGTTGTCCATCAGATGATCAGCCACGCCCCTTCTAACAAAGTTCAAATGGCTTTGTCATTGATTGACAGATCAGATGTGATTATACTAGATGACGTAGAGACACATAAGACCCGTATAGTGGCTTGTCTTACTATGTCCAAAACAGCTGAATTCGCAAAGGAAGCATCCAGTATAAAACTCACAAAAAGCAGACAATTTATTATTTATGTGATTTATTCATACCTTCAAATTATTATCACTTTGGTATATATGATTGTTGGGTGATCAGCTACAATAGAATTTTTTCTGGGTTTCATGGCAACGTCGCCTACAATGTCCATATGACGATGTGAACGCGATAGAAGTGGGACCGTTCTAGCTGAAGACCTCAAATGTGGTATGCAGGAGTGTTGGGTGGTTAACCCACAAGCTGATCAGTTTGGGTACATTGCGATGAATTTCGTGGTTTCCATGGCAACGCCACACGAAATGTCCGTATGAGGATATGAATGCGGTTTAATCTAAACCGTTCCAACAAGAGACATCAAATTGGGTATAAAGGATTGTTGTGTGCTCAACCACAAGCCCATTGAATTTGGGTATATTGCAATCCTTTTTGTTGTTTCCATGGCGAGATCACGCAAAATGTCCGAATGACGACGTGAACTCGATATAAGACAAACCGTTCCAGCTAGACTTCCAATTTAGTAAAAGTATCATCACATCTCGTCCAATCCATCCAACATCCCACGGTGAATTCCAACATATATTAATCCTTTACAGGCTACTGTTAAAATCATCTTCTGTATTCATCCAAATCTTCCAGACTTTTATATGTGCATTTTCCATTCATTGTGTACCGATATACAGTTACTGAAAGGTTTGGCTGAGTGGCTCTTGCATCTTTTAGGTGCTACCTCAAGTTTTGATTTGACGTTTGTGTCTCCAGAAACAATGAATATGTTTTGGTTGAACTATGTATAGCATTTGCATGAGTTCCAGTAATAATCCGTATTAAGGACTGGTGAACACTGGATACTTTCGAGCAGTTTGGGTCTGAGGCGTCACCATTTGCTCCATCATCAGGATTTTACCAGAGTATGTATCTCAGTCACGCTTTCATTGTGTTTGTTCATTTGACACCATGGAGATGCGAATCACATGATATTCAAACGGCCTCAGCCCCGGGTTAACGGAATTAGACACAAGTTGCGAAACGTTGCACCAGAGATCTGGCAGGCTACGATCGTCTTTTGCCGTCTGTGGACGATATATTTCATAGAATTTGATAGACGTTGAATTGAGGCGTTTGGTGGTACATGTATTTTCCTGTTTGACAAGTTTCTGTATGAATACTCTTTGGTGTTCATTAAAATCAACTCAGTATGTACATAATCTAGCAAATGCTAACAGGCGAAATGTGTGTACGCCGTATATTGCTATCCAGAAATGGGCAATTAACTATATCAAAATTGTAATCGACTCTATTGTAGAGTGGACGTGAGAGAAAGCTCAGATCATTCTTGTAAATTTATAGGTCCAGATATGATGTTCCGTGTGGCTATCAGTAGTTCTCTTTAAATTCAACGAATGGAGCGGGGGGTTATAAACTATAAGATCGATATTACTCATAAGTTGCTGCTGGTGATATTTACTTTCAATATTTATTGTAGAATCACTAGCTCTGATTTCTTTTAAATATTTTGGGACATAAAATGCCATTTTCTTGTTTTAAGAAAAATAATCTATCGATGGGGAAGATTTATTCTCTTATACCGCATGGACAGATTCTCTATCTCAAAAGCCCCGGAATATGTTCCAGAATTCAGAATAAGTGATTCTAATTTAAATACAGGAGATAAATATGTAGCAAATTTGGGGTAATTATATTTGGTAGTAAAACATATTATACTACTTGTGTCTTCTGAAAGGACAATAATCTATTTCTTATTATAGAAACGCATTAAAATTCTAGAATAAAGATATAGTTTCTAGATCTATTATCTAAAGATAAATCTTGTTTTTAGAAAAGTTGTTCTTTTTTTGTGTGTACATGAATAAGGACACCGTTGTATCCTCAGATTTCCCCTGGTAAGTCGTTTAAACGTTTCGATCGGAACTCTGAGGATAACGAATGGGTGATATTCACGTTGATGCAGGCACGTGCAGACAGGATGTTTTAAAGATTATTATTGTATTATTAAGCCCTTGTGTCAGGTTAGATGTGGGGGTAGTGGATAAAGACCAGACTGGGATAATCACTCGACCAGTTCGGTTTTTCGCTGATATATAGGTATATTCGAACTTAATTCGAGCTTAATGCTTAATGTACATTCGAGATTAATGCTCAATATATTATAAAAATCGGTAAAGGGATTTTAATAGTTTGTTACTTAAAATAACGGTTTTGCCTTGACCAGACATGATCTCCACGATCTTCAAAGACGACGGTCAAAACCGAAAATGTCCCGTTGAGTCTCCCTAATCGCTTGTCTAAATCGACCCACAGACGTTCACTTGTTGCATCCAGCCTTAGAATATATACTGGTTTAATGGGGAAGATAGTTTGAGAATATTTACATAAAAAGCAGGAACAATCTATATAGATTATTAGTAGAGAATATTGTTGAATAAACCCCAAGGTTTAAACCAGAAAAACGTTAATCTTCACACCGGCCTTGGCCTTATGTTCCGAAAGTTATTGCCAATTCTTCCGAAATATTGTAATTTCTCTGCATGAAGTTAGATTGCAGTTGGAATGCCAATCACTCAATCCGTTTTGGTGCATATTAAATGCGAATGGTTTGATTGTTTCTCGTTGTACTATACTATTTGTACAATTCTTCAGGACCTCCACCACCACCAACCACAACAGCTGCTCCACCAACCACAACAGCCGCGCCACCAACCACAACAGCTGCGCCTCCAACCACAACAGCAGCGCCACCAACCACAACAGCCGCGCCACCAACCACAACTGTTGCACCACCAACTACGACGGCCGCTCCACCAACCACAACAGCTGCCCCTCCAACCACGACAGCCGCGCCACCAACCACAACAGCCGCCCCACCATCCACAACTGCTGCACCACCAACTACGACGGCCGCCCCACCAACCACAACAGCTGCTCCACCAACCACAACAGCCGCGCCACCAACCACAACAGCTGCGCCTCCAACCACAACGTCAGCGCCACCAACCACAACAGCTGCGCCTCCAACCACAACGGCCGCCCCGCCATCCACAACTGCTGCTCCACCAACCACAACTGCTGCGCCGCCACCTCCTAGTATGTAAATTGCATTAAACTTCATTTCATATTTGAAAAAAAGATAATGGAAAGTAGCATCCCTTGCTCGGCCAATGGAAGCAGTGTCTTTGTTTCGAGAATAAACCGGAAAAAGCACACATCGGGTATAATCGACAGCGCAAACCCTGTCCACGGTGTTTACATATGCAGCATTTTTTTACAAGTTATTGGGGGATTTCTTCAACACTTGAATAAAATGAACAATGAGTTATCAAATTGCTAGCTGGTCAATTTGTTTATCACTTATGTTTTCAGAGTGAGCATGAGCACCATTCATGAGTTTGATGTGGATTTTTGTTTGGGTTTGACATAGGACATAATTAGTACCATGTAGCACGGAGTTCAATTGAAGTGGATATTCAATTATGGAATGGCTTTGCACTGTACACATAGTTGTCAATTATTTTACCAACACTAAAGTTAGAGGGACACTTGGCCCTTGCAAGAATCCGCCGAAGTCTTCGCAGTTTGAGCAATACACTATGTCCTTTGCCGGCTTTAATTTGAGTTCTTAGTATTCTGATGAGAATACTTAGTTTTTGAAAGTTACTATCGATCACTCATGATCTTCTGCAATTTCGTCAAATTCGTCATAGTCCCAGCAGACAAAGCTCCGAATAATATAATATTCATATGTAAATATTACTATTACCAGGTGCTGGTTAAAGAATTGAGTGTAGACATATCTTCATCAAATACATCTACTTACTCCCAAACTGCATTTACTCTGGAAGATTTATTTACCAATCACAAAACGTTTCTCAGGGAAAGAGGTATTTGTCTTCCAACCAATCATAGCGACATACCAAAAATATACTGGACTCCCAAAATGCATAAATCACCATACAAAGCTAGATTCATAGCTGGTTCTAGAAGCTGCACCACCAAGCTTCTTCACCAAGCTTCTTTCAACCCTATTGACGAGGGCCCTTCAGGAGGTAAAAGCATTTTGGGAAAGGTATTGCGCCACTATTTTCAAGAACTCTGGCGTTGAATGTATGTGGATATTGAAAACTCAAAATGTCTTACGGAAGAACTTGATGATAAAGGTCACATACCGTACAGACATGTATCCACATGGGATTTGTCGACTCTATACTACAATCCCTCATCAGGACCTTATTGATCGTATAAGTTCATTAATAGTATCTGTGTTCAAGAAAACTGATCGTAGATATATTAATGTCGGAAGCCATAAAGCATTCTTTAGCTCGACTACATACAAGAGATATCATTCATGGGATGTTTCTTTGTTTATAGGGTTGCTTGAATTTCTCATTAAAAATATCTATGTGAAATTTGGCAACACAATATATCAGCAGCATATAGGTATTCCAATGGGTACTAATTGTGCACCCTGTTGGCTGACCTGTATCTGTTCTCTTATGAATATGACTATATGCTGGCGCTTTCAAAAACCGATCCACTCAAAGCCCGTTCCTTCTCATTCACCAAACGCTATATAGACGATCTT
>JAVTVY010045801.1:0-20526 GCA_036873755.1 Hanleya hanleyi | reverse complement strand
GGAACCATATTCATTTTGAGGTCAAAAGGTCAAGGTCACTGGCTAAAATCATTGAAAAATGTTATGCCTATGCTACAGCTCAGTGTATACGTCAAACTTATGATCAAGAAGAAGCCTATTGAACCTAGGTCAAGAAGTCATGTAAAGGTCAAGGTCACTGCACATTTCTGTCTTGGATGCAAGTTCATGTTCAGTCCTCTATCAGTTAAATAACAAGTGTGAGAGTGAATCACTTCTTTACCAATATCATCAGATCCTCCTTTGTACACATTAATGGTCTGCTTGGAATCCATCCATGTAGTTTGTCAGCAACAGCGAATCTATGAAACAAAATGACAAAATTCATACAACCATCATGAACAGAAACAAAGCGTATACATAAGAATGCCCTTAAGAGAACAATGTACTGGCCTCGACTGTAGTAGATGGAGAGGGTCAAGTTCTTGTGCCCAATTCTGTTGTGCCCAATAAAAAATGTGGCCTTTATGTTACACGAATAAAGACATTTTGAAGTTTTGAATTACAGTACCTATTTGAAAACATAACTGTCGCGCGATAGCCAATGTCCACTGCAGCATTGTTCCTGCTAAAGGAGAATTGCAAAAGTATTTTTTTATATTGGTTGAATAATGATAAAAATATCAGTGAATCTACTTTGCTTGGTTTAAATTGAAGTACATGTAGTTTGTCTTGTAGAAGAAGCTTTTAAAAAGTTGGTACCTCAAGCCCAGCTGAAATCTGATTTGCAAAACATCATTGCCTATATTTCCTTCATTGTGACATCACATCACATGAAACCAGGCAGCATCCTGAAGTCTGAACATTTACAAACAAGCATTGACGTCCAGCCAGGTGGTCTGATGCGACTTCTCAACTCGGCATCAAACAATGGCAGACAAGTGATACAGATTTAATTTCTGAAATCAGCTGAGCTTGAGATACCAAGTTTGGAGCTCAGTTTTCTCAAGCTACTAGGAGACTTAATATTTCATTTAAACCAAATGAAGTAGATAGGCTGATAACTCCATCATTAACTAATCCATGAAGAATATAAAAAGGAAAATATGAAATATATCTGTTGCAAGAGAACATTCAATGAGCATATAATACATTAAACATAGTTGAGGTCCATACTCACAGAGACAATGGCGGCAATCTTCCACAACAGCTCTATCTTGGTCAGCATGTAGTCGGTCAGATGATGTGTCTAATTCCTACTGGGAGTGACCTAGGCTTTTGCAAAGAGATACCGTCTTGATGGGGAAGTTCTTACAACATACATACTATTTCTTCATAACACTGAAACAAAAAGTGAAAACACATGAAATGCTCTGCTTAAACTGACAGAGGGTTATGGAGCTTCAGCCGCATAAAGCTTGATAAAGTCGTCAATTCCAAATGACAGTCACATGCATGACAAGTTCTCAGAAATTTGTGTTTTCCAAAATTTCAGAATTTTTGCCTCGATGTTTATGAAACTATATGTATAATTTTCCCCAAAATAAGGATGTCCCAGAATGCTGCATTCGAGAGGAAATGCCAGTTCGAGCCCCCCCCCGCCCACCCCCCATCCGTTACTCATTGCATTGCGAAACTTACCCAGAATGATTCAATCTTCACCTGAAACTACTCTCACACCATCCATGTACTCTTATAACAGTCACATATTTCTAGTACTAGATATTAATAATCCATTGTTTATCACAAAGAGACTATAGTATTATGGTATAGCATGTTACTGTATGCGTCGCGCGTTAAACTTGACCACACACATAACCAAATACCTCACTTGCAGTAAGTCCGGAAGATCCAGTCTGGAGCTGTGTACATCAATGACATATGTAAATAAACAAAGGCTTTAATATTTGAGGTCCCTGTGTCCAAAAGTAGTGTGTTAGTGGATTCTGAATTTCTCTCAAAGTGTATGCATCCATGCAACACTTAAATCCCAGACTTGACCATAAACACTATATTCATAAAGAGCTCTGTTCAAAACTGCTTTCACCTTGTTTTGTGTAACCAGCACGACTGGAGGAAAAAGAAAATTCCGGCCATGTCTGATCTGTGCCAGGAAAGAGAGGAAATTCCGTTAAATAGGGCATGGCCCTAGAGATTTTTGCGTTTCATTTTGTTTAGTTCACTTAAGTTGGTGGTTATCATTCCTGTTCTCATTCCATTTATCTCTTTCTTTTTTGTTTAGTTTGCAATTCGTTTGAGTTTACATGTAGTTAGTGGGTTGGTTGTTGTTTTTCATTTGCTCTTCTAATTATTTCAGTTATTAGTTTGTTGGTGTTTTAGTAATCAATTTGGTAACAGGATTTTGGTTATCTCTTAATTTGAATTGGTTTAGGTTAATGCACCGTTTAATGGAATTCCCTCTATTATTAGCCAAAATTTGGCTGTTTGGTTGGCTGTTTTTCTTAAAATGAGCTGAGGTGACCTGTGCACTTCCCACATATACACATCTCTGCCATGTTGAATCTAAACAGATTTAGGGCAACACCATGTGAACTTCTGCACACACTGGACTGATTATTAAATGAAGCTGGAACAAATCTCATTTTTCAACCAATCAGATCAACTTAGCCACTGGCTACACATTAAATAGGGCAATGAAGCAGTTTTCCACATTGAAGCTCTTACAATATTGTGTTTAATGAGAGAGATGAAACTCCATCACCGCAGCTTTTCTAATTCTGGTTTAAGGGAGATTTATGGTACCCGAAAAGCTCATTAATCACATTTTACGACCCCTTGTCAGTTTTTGCCGATTTCTTACAAACAGCTTAGAGTTCAAGGTCACAAAGCTTCTCTGAATTGTCAATCTCGACACAAGGAAGATATTGAAATTGAAATAAGGAAAACGAGAGGGAGGGGAAAAATCATATTTAGGCCCACATTCATTTGTACATAATTTTAATCAGAAATCGATCGGGCTTAACCCAGTTATATGTAAGTATAGCAACTTCAAATGAATTGAAGCATCAAAATGATATACAACTTGTTGTACAATACAACCGGAGTGACATTAGCCAAACTTAGAAAGATATTATCCCAATATACAGATATAAATCAAGGGATATGGCATGAACAATTATATTGAACATAATTTGGTTAATATTTTTACCTGTAGGTACTACATGGGAAAAACAGTGATCCACTGATATTGTTTGACACTTGTGGATCAATTTGACCATGTATTTGGGGTTCTTATACTTAACTGGAATAAGCCAGTTTGACATTCCCACGGACAAAAATTATATACAAAGTAAATGTAAATATGATTTTTTTTTCTCAATATTTTCCTCATGTCGAGATTGACATATAGGTGAATTTTCTAGGACATTGGGAATAAATCGCCAAAAGACTGGCAATGAATCGGAAAATTTGATTGATCAGATTGTTCAGGTATAAATCTCCCTTTACATGCTTACGATGATGTGAAATTCTGTTAGGCCACTGATAATTAATGGTTCCTTTCCCGTAACCAGCTCTCATCTATATTTTGATGGCAAATTATTAAAATCCATGAGGGATTTACATTTTGATGAGTGAGACTTGTTAATTTCTTCATATTTATGTACCATTGGTTTGCAAGTTAATAATTAATAACTAATAATCATCGCACTCAGCATGTGTATTTTTACAAGCAAGGTGACTGACGATGGTTTGAATGAATAAACAGAAATATTGAGTCACAATGAATTGCTTGTCATTCTTCGGAGTGCTTACCCTGCTTTATTGTGAAATTCCTCCTCATTTTTAAACACAGGAAGGAAGCAATCAGAGATTGCTCAATTGTATGACCCCCCCCCCCCCCTTCCACTTTAACCCGACACTGCCCCGCCATTGTTCTGTTCTTTATTGGTTGGTGGAGGCCTAATTTGGATAATTATAAAAATTCTGTTTCAGTCACTTTGTTACCATGCCTCACAAAATACATATTCCAAGTATCAAGCAACAAGTGATAATACGATGCTTCGATGCAAGATGGTCGCCAGGGCTTTCTCCAACTCCGAAAATGTGGCCTGGTTATAAAACCTACATTCCTTGGGAGTATATTTTGCTGAAATTATGAAGCGATCAGTGAATTTTGAATTTCGTACCCAATTCACTGTTTTTGGGGCAATCTCATACTTCAGGACCTATGTTGTCTGCTTTGGAATGTAGAATAACATATAATATAGCCATTTTCCTGGTTCAAATCAGTTATGGACTGAGATCCAGCTTGGACAAATAAATATATCCCATTCACTTAGGTTTAAACAAAGGGCCATAACTCTTGAAAATATAACCGAAAACAGAGGAACTTCACGCTACACACCTATGGGTCACTGACCACATATCATGCATATTTCATACTTGTTCATACAATATTAACCGAGATCCAGCCCTACAAATCCCAATTCACAAAGATTTGAAGAAAAAAGGGCCATAACTCTTGAAAATATAGGCGAAATGTGGAGAAACTTCACGCTGCACAACTACAGGGCACTGATCACATATCCTGCAAATTTCATAATTGTTCATACAATATTCACCGAGATCCAGCCCGGACAAGTTCCAATTCGCAAAGATTTGAAGAAAAAAGGGCCATAACTCTTGAAAATATATGCGAAACGCGGAGAAAATTCACGCTGCACAACTACAGGGCACTGACCACACATCCTGCAAATTTCATAATTGTCCCTACAATATTAACCGAGATCCAGCCCGGACAAGTCCCAATTCACGGAGAATTCAGGAACCAAGGGCCATAACTCTTGAAAATACAGGCGAAACGTGGAGAAACTTTACGCTGCACAACTGTGGGTCATTGACCACATATCATGCAAATTTCATACTTGTCCATACAATATTAACCAAGATCCAGCCCGGACAAGTCCCATTCACAGAGATTTCAGAAAAAGGGCCATAACTCTTGAAAATGATACCGGAACTCGGAAAAAACTCTACGCTGCACAACTACGAGCCACTGGCCACATTCCGTGAAAATTTCAATCCTGTCCATCAAATATTAACCGAGATATTGCCCGGACAAGAAATTCGGACGGACAGACGGACAGACGGACGGACAGACGGACGGACAAAGCGATCGCTATATGCCCCCCTCTAGTTAGAGGGGGGCATAATTATCAGTGCCAGGAGATCTCCAGGACATAGTGTATATCTCTCTGATTTTCAAATGACAAAGGCCTGAAAATGAAACCTCTGCACTTACTCAAACTGCTGATTTAATTTCTGCAGCATCGTTGATAGCAGACAGCAATTCTCCAGCACTCACATAGTTTGGATGGGAATATCAGCTGAAATACTTCTCTGGTCATGGAGAAATGATGGAATGTCAATCTAAAATATAGCTGCACAGAGATGAATGAAATTCCAAACAATGGATCTGAAATACAAATAAATAGAGGTTATGCACCAAAATTGAATGATCTACCACTCTTGAGACATCAAGTGCCAGTAAGATTCAACTTTAATTCTTAGAAAATAGCTTTGCCCCGGTGAACTGACAGGTGCATTGACGCGAGACTCTGACCCCCCATGCTAATTTGTATTTCGTATTCTTCTGCCTATATCTACAGCATGAGGTTGAGTTCTGGACCAGGGCAAAAATATTCCAGTTATCACGGATTTCTAGGCCCTGGTCTCATCTCCCGGATACTGAGTGACTCTGGAGTAACAGAGTCTCCATTCCATATTTCATCAAATTACCACGGACTAATGTCAATAGAGTTTATAAACAGTCTTTGGGAATCAATTCAAGTCAAAACTGTGGAGAATTTTTCTCAGTTTGTATTTTTATCCGTGGCATCTAAAGTCCAGCTTTCAACCAATAGGCATAGTGGAGAATCACCAGTACAGCACAATGATTGGATAATGCATATTTAAAAAGCTTTAAGGACGTGTAGCGGCCAAGAGTCGATTTTCTGCAGGTTAACGAGCAGGGAAACCAGTCCTGAGTGTATCAGGGACATACCGGTCTTTGGATTATGGACATGGTTATTTTTTGATGGACGACAGATGAATGACGAACCAGACGTTTATAATTATTAACATATGTTTGACTCGGACTAATATTCAGATCAGCAACTACAAAACCTTCTTTTGTACAGTACATAAAGAATATATCTGCATTGACATGGGAGTTATTGGACTCACTCAGCATAATTTTTAGCACTGGTTTTGGAGGTTTCAGATCATTTTACGGTCACCTTGGCAATGCTTGGAAAAAAAATGGTAATCATTTTTCTGTCACCTTGGGGAAAAAAATCCATACGGTAATGGTATCCCATTCCCGTTCTGAAATACAGTTATTAATTTGTGGGCTTTCTGTAAGTTCAAGATTCCACCTACCTCCCCCCCCACCCCCCTAATTCCAGTACACATCACCAAAACACTTAGTGCTAATGTAAGCATTCTCTCTTTCCCTTCCATCTACTCAATTATAATTACCTGTCACAGTCCATTTTCAAAATCAAAATGAATTCTTTAAATTAATGAAATACTTCGCTCGTTCACCTGTTCCATGACGATTTGACGCCCATGGCATGACGTCGGCAGCCTGGCAGATCAAAATTTTTCTGTTTCCTTCTCCTTCATTTTCCATGTTGTTTTTTCCTGTTTCTGTTCTCTTTGACTGATTAATAGCAGGCCTGTCTCAGTGTCAACTGTTGTCGCTGCACAGCAAAAAGACGCACAAGCTCCAAGTCGACTGCAGACTCGCCAGCTGCTGTTACTCTTTGAATATGGTGTTGTTGTTGTTTTGGATGAATTTGAACAGCGATGAACGCGCCACGAGGAGCGGACTATCTGAGCCTCCGTACGTAAAAGAGTTCTACGCAGTGCCGGCGTTTCAAAAACTATTTGCTTGTGTCCGCGCTGGTAACGTTCGTGCACCATTCGTGTCCATAGCGGTGTGTCCATCCTCGGACACATTGAATAAATCTCCAAGCAGGTACAATAACTGATACTTACAACACATCGGACAGGAGAATTTATACTTTCTTTGACCTCAAATATAAAGGAGTTACCATGTTTACACAGACGGTAAACATGCGCCTGTGTACCGGAGCGGTACACACGACTGTCAAACGAATGGTGACGATCGGCACGGTAAACATTGTGACCATTGGAATGGTCACGAGTGGTGACGATATGCTCGTCACCATTCTAAATCCGGTCGTCACCGTTCCGTACCATTCCAATGGTCACACTGTTTACCGTGCCGATCGGCACCGTCGCGGGGGGATTTACGTGTGTACCTTTAATAGGGAAACTTTCCTGGGGAGTCAGATATCTTCAGTTTTTCCCACTTCTTGCATATCGCTCCAATTAGTAAATAATAATCTGATATGACATAAAATGGCTGTTACTCATTTTTCCTCACAAAAAAAGGCAGAAATTGAGCGAAAACATGAGGATCAGGTTGTCGGTACCCCACATAGAATTTACCCATGATCCTCTGCTTTAGGCACCGTTTCCAATTATCGTTCGCGAATGAATCGTTTATTTCGTCAAATTTTCTCGAAGTCGCGATTTTCCAAGGCGCGAGGGAATGGGGTTTTTTTTCTTCAAAATGAACGATTCATTCGCGATCGCTGCTCGAATGCTTTTTTCTGCTGGCAATCGTTTTTCAATCGAGAAAATTTTATCGAATAAAAAGCGATATCGCGATTGAATGTTGTTTTTATCGAGAAAATATAAGCGATTGAAAAAAAAAAACGATTGAGGATTATAGCCGAAAGTAGTACGGCAAGGTTCAGCCTGACTGACCCGCATACACGTTCGAGTTTTCATATCATAAACACTTCAATCAAACTATAAGTTCTATCATTTTTTCTTCTTCTTTTTCCATTCTTATTTGCCTTGTGTTAAACTATAGCGTGTTTCAGTTCAGTTGACGGTTATATAGATACGATGGGGACATTGAAAGAAATTGAAAAAAATATATATGCATTTATACATAGGAATAATGGTGAACGATATATACATATAATTATAACTTCATATTTACATATATTGTTTAGGGGACACAGGCCCGGATATAGTCAGATTGAGTCATTTGTACTTGCAATTTCGTCTATTATTTTGAGTATTTCTGTGATTTAAAGCTGGTATTGTTTCAGATTTCTTGTGTAGTATTTTTCGTGAACGTTTTTGGCATCTGTGCGTGCTGAAATTTTGAGTTCATATTGTTTGTACCTATTTTAACGCATTAGTTTACCGAGTTTTTGAATTGAATATTTAGAATTTTGTTTGATCGTCGCTATATAGCTGAAATATTGCTGAATGCGACATTAAACCTGAATTCTCTCTCTCTTTCTCTCTCTCTCTCTCTCTTGAGTTGATTCGTCAGATTTTCGCTGTTCGGGTGTTTTTTTTGCCCAAAGATCACCATTTTCCTTGTGTACATAGATGGCGATGTATGGAATATAACATAGTCATACGGGGCTTTTGAGTCTTCGAACGCACTTAATTATTAATATATAGCGCCGGCTATTTGTAAAACTTTTCACAACTGTCATTATTGTTTTGCTTGTTTGTTTGGTTGTGTGAAATAATCTTTTCTGGAGCTCCTTGGGTGGGAGTTTTGTTGTGCGACTCCCTAAGTGGGGGTCTATAAGTGCAAAACCCCACAGTTGCCTGGCTTGTGGGATATTTGATGGTAGATGAATACGTATATTTTTAATAAATTATGAAAATTAATAAATACAAAGGGAAAATATATAAGGGAAAAGCGGTTTGTTTGGCAAGATGATCAAGGTCTCGCCCTTGGCTAAAAAGGAAACCTTGACGATTCGGAGATGTGTTTCAAAAGGCCTGTATAATTCAGGTCACGTGACTTGGTTGCTGAGGCAGCAAACAACGCCCCTCACCGTGTATAATACTATATGAGAAATGACTGCATTAATATACAATATGAATATAAAACGTCTTTCTCTGTCCGACAGGTTTTCAAATCCCACATTTAAATCTTCAGTTTTGCGAAAAAACCCGAAATTTTTAACCGATGATCGTACTCCGACGAAAAATGTTTCTCTCTTGCCAGCTTGGTTAATCCAGTATGAGATGAAAAAATATAATATCCAGGTGGTTTCTGGCTTGAGCTTCCCTTTGGAATCAATCATAGTTCATTTATCAAAATGTAAAATTAAAATAATAAAGTATTGTAAATATGCGAATCCAACCGTTATATGCGATTCAATCACCATTGTGATATGTATTTAATATACATATGAAATCACTGCCGGGAATATTCTTATAATCAATACAATTTGTGAACTTATTCACATCTCAATAGTTTAAAAACAGTACCAAAACATGAATGGATACCCTTTCCTAATATATGTTTTACCATAACAATATATACATATTTAATTACACCATTTTTCACCTTAATTAACCTAGAAATTCTCGGCTGGAGGGCTAAGCTGTTCTGAGTTATCGCCATGCGCCCATTCACACCTCTATAAAGTCTGTGCCATAATCATTCTGATAATGCAATCAACGACGAACTCAAATCCACTTACGACCTTTATCCGGTATTTACAAAAGCAAGATTTGCGACTATCATCCTGTATTGTTTATACCAAGTTGAATGAATATATGAGGAAATTATCGGACGTATGAAGGGAATGACTGAACATTAACACATTGTCGGCTCACACGATTATTAAATAAACATGTAATTTTGTCGTTTACGCTTCGCCAGAGTAAATCTGACAGCGGACGTCACAGGACACATGGTACAGGAATGCGTATAGATATTTCCAGCATACGCCCTACTTCAGCTTGTAGGAGACCATAGATCGTGAATCATATATATTATTCGGTTATCTTACGCATTTATACAGTATAGTATAGTAATATAGGCTTTTCCATCGACAATTCCGCAATCAACATTACATGTAGTTCCCAGTTCGCGGATAGAGGGGCGTACAACGGCAACACGGCCTATGTATCAGATATCACTCCGCCTCTGGATTGTGTCGCAACTTGAAAAAAACGATTCTCTCGCGATTGAAGATTCGCGATCAAGAACGGATCGCGCATGGGTAAACGATTCAAACACGATATCGCGAGAGAATGTTTTTTATTCAGAAAAGGTTCAATCGTTTTTTCTCATTTTTTTCTCGATATCCTCGCGACTGATTCGCGAATGATCGTTTTTCAATCGAGAAAATTGAAGAAAAATCGCGACTGAAGAAAAAACGAATAATGGAAACGATCCCTTAATGGCTATCCTAATATGTTCAAAATGGCCCAAGTATGATAACCCACACAGTCACAGAGCGTCACACTGTGAATCAAGAATCGGTCAAAACCGATCGCTCAAATCCGACAAAGACTTCGATTTTTTCCTGCTCCAAATCGGTCACATTGAGACCAATACTGGAATGTGATACACTGTCTGGCCCATAATCCCTAGTTAATTTAATTCTCAATGTCACGGAATTCTCCGGTGCCCTTGAATTGCGTAAGTCCGCAGTTCGGCGGAATCTGCATTGAATTCGGCGAATTCTTCCGCCGGTCGCAATGTGACCGACAGTAGACTCATGCTACCACCACCCACAGTGCCGTGGTACCGGTCATGGCTAAACCCAGTCATTCAGGCTTATACAGCTGTGTTTACCCGGAAACGTACTGTTCAAGCATAATGTCGAGTTATAAAAATTATTACCGGTATAGATCTTTGAGAGAGATAGATCCGCAAGCCGAATTAAAAAAAATATCCCGGATTATTTCTCTCTACTCCCAAGCAATATAAATACCAACGTGACATTTTCTGAACGACATGCATGTCGTTTTCCTGGGGCCGTACAAAATACTCGGAAATCATGTATGGTTATGTAGGTATTATTAGGGAACCGTGTTTCGCTCGCTCAAATTTGATTAAGGCTATTTTGCTCATCACGACAAATCACCGGAATATAATTTTACTGAATAAAGAACGACAATATGTTGTCATCATGTGTTCACATATGAAATCGTCATATATACACGGCCAAATTTTCACATGTTGGTACTGTGTGGTAACTGAATTGTAACCGCAAGGAGGGGCCCGGAACTGTACAC
The DNA here is from genome assembly GCA_036873755.1 of Hanleya hanleyi. NCBI lineage: Eukaryota > Metazoa > Mollusca > Polyplacophora > Lepidopleurida > Hanleyidae > Hanleya > Hanleya hanleyi. Next base: position 9,444 of record JAVTVY010045801.1, on the reverse strand, counting down.
TTCAGTACAGTACCAGTCAGTACTGACCCGTATCCGCACAACACCACTCAGTAACTGGCCAGTATTGATTGGATACCGTACAGTACCACATGGAACAGAACTGAACAGTACTGCCTGGTAACTGAACAGTAACCAACCGGTTATTATGCAGTACTGGCCAGTTACCACTTTGAACCAGGCTTTTGCTAACTGACATGTACTGCTCAGTTTAATTCTGACCTGTGACTATCACACAGGAACTGTTCAGTTACAGCTCAGTATCTACATGTATGATGGGCATTTCCATGCAGTACCGTTCAGTAGTGTACAGCTCAGTAAATGTCTGTGAAAAATTGCCTGTGTATATTTTTTTTTATGAAACCGATTTGTTGATTTCGCCTGGAAAACCTATTGAAGAAAGTTTGATTTTGTACCATTAATTTAGTGACCGAAAACGTCCACACAAGTCTGGATTGGCTAATCTTCTACAACTCGACGAATTCATTCCAAGATCGCAATGTGATCGACATCAGGTTTGTGCTCCTCATTGCAGTGGTGATCATGACTCATGTCATAATGCAACATGGGGGTGGGCTAATACATCAAGACTCTTTCGAATAGTCGACGTAAAATTTGGCTGATTTCATTAAGAAGGCTTGACATCACCCTAGCAATTCAGGTCCTGCATACGAGACAGCTATTATGAAGTATTATCTAGTTTTACTATTGGACTGGCTGCACCAGTGATTTGCTAGCCCTTTGTTTTATGTTGGGGATAATATCCATGATTACAGCACATGCAAGGCACATTGTTTCTACTTATATGATATATAATGCCTTCAGAATCCCACAGTGCATATTTTCTAACCAGATTGTTTAGCTGAATATTAGCCCCATTCGTTCATAATAAGTTTTGTATCAACACATTCAATACACACAAATCAACCGACTTTGAATAAAAAGAACTGATTCAACTCAACGCTACTACTCTGGACTAAATTGACTGACATATTAGATCAAATATTTATTCGCTCGCCATATATCCTCTTCAGATTGTCATGTAAATGTAAGCATAAATACCATACAGGACCACAAAGTTTGTTATACATTTAAGATTGTCTAGCTATATGTTGTTCTCTTTTCTTTTTGCTTCAGTTATACAGAGGATCTCACACGTGTGATCATCAGATATGAAAGTTATGAAACGACTTGTGTAAATTTTATGTATGTTGTGAGCTGTAGGGAGCAGCATACACAAAATTTGCTCAACGAGTTTCATAACTGTTATATGCGATGACCACGAGTGTGAGATTCTGTTCATCACATAACTAAATTGGCGGAGAAACAGCTTCTCTAATTGAAGAACTTTATTTGACATTCGATATCACGTGATGGCACGCGCCACCATTATAGCTTAACACAGTATAGGTTGATACGCAAAGAAATATAGTCCCTGTGTTTACAATTGAATTCGAAAGCTGTTGGTCCAGATCAGATTAGTCCCAGATGTCTCCGCGAAGGCAAACCATTTTGGCTCCGGTACTTGCGCGTTTCTTCAACATGTCATTAGCATCTGGTGTTTTCCCTCACTGCTGGAAATCTGCAAACGTCACACCGATTTTTAAGAAAGGCGATAGTTAACTCTGTTCAAATTACCGCCCAATTTCACTCCTAAGCTGTCTTAGTAAAGTTATGGAGCGACTAGTGGCGGATTGTATATATAACTATGTTAAACATGACATTTCCCAGCACCAATCTGGGTTTCTTCCTTCGCAATCTATCGTTACTCAACTGATTGAAATCTATGACGACATAGTCACAGCCTAGACCAACATAAAGAAATTCATTTTATTTTATGAAGCTTTTGATCGAGTTTGGCATATATATATAGATGATTGATGCAAAAACTCAAACAGCTTGGAATTTCTGGTAGTATTCTACGGTGGTTGGAGAGCTATTTGTCAAATCGCCTCACTCACTCACACTCACTCAATCACTCACTAACTCACACATTCACTCACTCACTCACTCAAACACGCGCGCGCATACACTCATTGCGCAAGGTCAATAGGGTTCGAAATGCGCTTTTATACTACTAATCCTTCCTTTACTGCCTCAAAATGGCCATTTTCGCTAATACTCGTGCTGATGACGTCACAGATGACGTGAACATCCCTCAAATCGGAATGTACACCCCGAGAGCTACAACATGGCACCCCACTCGGTTCATTCGGACCAATAGTGGTCCATCTCTACACCAAATACCTTCCTTCACTTCCACAAAATGTCCACTTTCGCTACAACTCCTAAAGATGACCTCACCGATGACGTCACAGATGACGTGAACATCCCTCAAGTCGGGATGTACACCCCGAGAGCTACAACATGACACCTCCCACGACGCATTCGAACCAAGGATGGTCCCTCTCTACCCCAAATACCTTCCTTCACTGCCCCAAATTGTCCACTTTCGCTACGACTCTTACTGATGACGTCACCGTTGACGTCACAGATGACGTGGGCAGCCCTCAAATCGGGGTCTACACCCCGAGAGATACAAAAGGACACCCCGCAAGACGCATTCGGACCAAGGATGGTCCATCTCGACACCAAATACCTTCCTGCACTGCCCCAAAATGGTCACTTTACTTACTACACCAACTACGCATGCGCAAATTGACGCGACTTGCACTTAAAACTATGCCATTCTGACTCTACCCCACGCAAGCTTTACTCTGACACCTTCCACGACCCATTCGGATCCATAGCGTTCCATCTCTACCCCAAACACCCACCCACATACGAGGCGAGGCGAGGCGAGAAAAACGAGACCCCACCAGCCATAGTAAGCCCCCCCCCCCCCCCCAAATTGACCACCCCTTCCCCCATATAGCCAGTATGGAGCTATATGGGGCTATATCCAGGCCTACCCGGTACTTTTCGCAAAATTTCACCGTTTCGCTCCGGGACCCTTCCCATTGCGAGACGAGAATAACGACACCCCACAACCCATAATAACACCCACACAAAAAAATTGACCACCGAGGTCTGTATATAGGCTCATACTGGCTATATGGGGGGCCATATAGCCAGTATGAGCCTATATACAGACCTCGGTGACTTTTTCAAAAAATTTCTCCGTTTCGTTCCGGGACCCTTCCCATTGTGATTTTCTTGGCGAGACGAGAAAAAACGAGACCCCACAACCCATAGTAACACCCACGAAAGAAAAATGCTGTGAAAACACCCGATTGACTGGATAGGCAGGCCCCGATAAGCCCGGGCACCAGTATTATAGGATTGATAGGAGTTTTAGAATAAAGTCCGTGTTCCGCTTTTTTCCGGAGAAATTTTACATGCACCCAGCCATCCATAGCGGCCTAGAGTCCGTGTTCCGTTTTTTTTTTATTTCCGGGAGATGTTTTTACATGCACCCAGAGGTCAAAGGCCGCCAGGGGGCGCCCCCTATACCATAACATGGAAACAGCGCCACCTGGCGGATGCAAGAGTTATCTCCATCGGCAAAATATGAGTTTAAAGAGTTTAAATAGCCTTTCTATACTACTGATGGTTCATAAATTCTCGTATGTACGTGCATGTTGACATGCATATATTATTTACCAATGTATGGATACATACACATAAAATACATACATACATACATACTTGGTGAGTGAAACTTACGATTTACTGCAATGGCATAAGCTAAACTATAGCAGCCTTTTAAAACCATCAGAAACTTGTCTCTAGGAACGATTTTTAGGAAATGAGTTTTGTTTAATACTTCACATAAAATCCATACACACCCACACTCACACATAAATATTACAATTATAAATAAATATATCGCCTTTGCCGGACGTTTGCAGCCGTTTCCGGTTTGGTCAAAGCTTCAGGTATTGCAGTGTCTTCGCCATATTGGCATTTTGAGGAACATTTGGCAATTGATTCCCTTCCAAATTCAGTGAGACGTATAGTGAAAGACATGAACGGGGTTTTTTCAAACCAGCTCAGCGTAATTCGGATATTGATTTGGTGATACGACTGGTCAATCAAAATTGGGCGCCTGGAAGTTTGAATGAGCGACTTCGCCATTATGAAAACTACGGTACCTCCTAAAACTGAAGTTACAGATAATTTCGGTCAAATGTTCTAAAGACCTGGACTTCGGCCGTGCATTTACAAATACCATGACATGGGGTAAAGAAAACTACAAAGCCAAATTGGCGGATACTAAAATTTCAGCCTTTCGGAAATTTGTTTCGGACGGTAACCCTACGATACCAGAGACTAGTTTGGGTAGCGCTAACCAGTCAGCTACTACTCCTCTGTTATCCCGGCATAACACACGTGCATGGTTACCTTCCCCTATACATTCTACCTCGACTCAGGCGGAATTGGGATCGTCATCACCTGCGCCCAGCCCAAATCACGTTCTTAGAACCAGATCTCCTACCTCCGCCGTTATTTTCCCTCCATTTATCCACCTCTCCGCTGCTGTCACTTCCACCGCTACTCTTATTCCTGCTTGTCCTTCTAACAGTACTAATTCTAATAATCCTGTAGCCTCTCGGACCCGATCATCTAAACGTTTTCGCTCTAATACTGGCACTGCTAAAACCCGTTCTCCTGATCTCCATCCTCCACCCATCCAACCCTCATACCCCATTGCCTTCACTCCTACACGGCTGTCTGCTACCCCCCCACCGCATCCTTCTAACTTGACAGCGTCTAACCCTGTACCCTCCACATCCCGTACGTCTAATGCAACACCTCCTTCCCATAACTCCTATGCCGCTGCCGCAGGATCAACACCGATCATTCATTCAGGAATTAAGTTATTGATAAGAGGGACTGGTTTCTTCCTAATATAACCAAGGCTCTTCTAATCTTTCTCGGATTAATTCAGATCCCCATTCAGATAATCAGGTTGAATGCTATTCAGGCGCTAATTTTAACCACTTTCGGCGTATAGCTAAGAATTACAGAGGGTCTCCCCAGACCAAGGAAGTTCTCGTTAACATTGATGTGAACAATAAAGCTAATGAGCCAGGAAAAGCAATCAATCAACTACTCGATATGGTGAGTTCACTCAAAACTGCTTTCCCAAGATCCCAATTTTGCTTCATCGAACTGAAAATTTCGGACCTTCTTCCAGCCAATGAACGGACTTGTATAGACAAAATCAATGAAGCGGCTTCTAATATATTAAAGATGCTTTGAAATTATCCCCAAAATTGACCCTGGTATGTTTTCTGTTGGTCATGACAACGTTCACTGGACTGAAGATACAGCAAATTATCTGTATGAACATTGGCTTAATACCATAAATTTAAACTAAATTTGGGACGGCACATGCTACCCTAAGCATCCCAATTTCTATGACTCACCGGTGTAAAGTCCTTTTTTCTGTGGATACCTGATCGGCCTGAAGGAGCTCTTCACATGGATACCCTTCCCGACCCAGTACGCCCTCTATGGGCCCACCTCAACCACAAAACGTTCATTTCAATACCCTTTCCCACCATTCCCTGCCTGCGCATGCGCACCATTGCATTACATTAACTCCACATCAGTCCAGTTGGACGCTACCCCATGAAAGCTTCAAACTGATAACTCACACGACCCATTCGGACCAATATGGGCCCACCTCGGCCCCAAAACGTTCATTCCAGTGCCCTTTTCCCACAATTCTCTGTCTGCTCACGAGAGGAATGTTGAACACGGATGACACATTAGTCCAATCGAATGCTCCACCACGAATGTTTCACGATGACACCTCACACGGCCCAACCGGACCATCTCGACCCCAAAAGGTCTACCTCGATCTGCCTGCCTACGGCCGCATGCGTCATCAGCACTTTTCAATAAAATTCAACGCATTACCTCGAGACCCCTCCCATCGTGTTCTACAGCTCGAGATAAACAAAACAAGGTGCCACACCCCATACCGCAAATGTCCATGAGTGATTTCCCCATTGCGACTAACACTGTCCACTGCGACAGAGGCCTAACAGACCTGCCTGAAGTTTTCAGCGAAAGTCAACCCGTGTCCTCAATACCCATCTCATCGTGTTCTACATCGCCAGACAAAGAAAACAAGGTGCCACCTCCCACACTAAAATCCACAAGAAAAAAAATGACCACCCCAACACTACCATACCGCAAATGTCCATGCGTGGGTTCCCGACTGGGCCTACACCATAGCCGTATATAGATCTGCCCTCTGATAGATGTATTAGGGTATTTTCAACCTTGCCTGGTATGGGCTGACTCGTGGTACAGTGGATAACCTGCCTGCGTCTGGAACGTGCAGTACGGGTTCGACTCCCGCGAGGACTGTCGCTGTATGGCTATGTATGGGGCTTATAAGCTCGAAGCTATGCCCGGGGACCTTGACATCGATTACCCACCGGACATTGCCGGAGATGACCGGACATTGGATGAGCGGACATTGCCGAAGATCACCGCACATTGCCGAAGATTCCTGGACATTGCCGAAGATTGCCGGACATTCCCGGAGAACAGGCCAAGTGATCACCCGCGTATATGAAGTCATGTTGACAAGGGACTATTTCTGTCCGCGGAGGCCTCTTCCCGGAATCGGAAGCGACCGCATCACCACCGGAGAAGACCGCATCACCGTGGAGAAATACATTCCCAGGGGTCTCTTCCGGTGATCATCACATGACCTTTGCGGAACTATAGCGGTCTTGACCTCTACGAAAGTAGGTAAAATGGCCTCAGTTTGCTCTTTCTATGCCACTAATGTGTTAGTATGCAAATGTAATATCATATCTCCATATACGTTTACTTCAAATCACAGTGACTTGAGTGGCAGGGGGTGTCTTCGTCGATGTTGTTGTTGTGATTATATATATATATTTTTTTTTGCAAGAATATAGTTATTTTCCACCTTTTAATACACCACAGTGACAGTAGATGTCATAAAAATGCTTTCTTTACGCCCTACACCGATCTACATACCCCTCCTCTACTAGATCTTCATCTCTAATGTCAAGTGCGGTAACTCAAATGTTAACAAATTCGCCACGAATCCCGGTACATAATACATTCCCCACGATATGGCTGGTTTCCAGTAGCTGATAAAAGACTTACGAAGACTTTTGAAATCGAGGCCGAACGACTCCGAATGCAGGAGAACTTACCTCATGGCATTCTCCACACCCGTTGAGTTTTCACCATAGTTCACGTCTGCTCATCCATTTACTGTTGGTTGTCTGCAGACACCCGAATTCCCCCGTGTACCGGGATTCATGGCGAAAGTCGGTATACGGCTTTAACATGGGAGTTACCGCACTTGTCATTAGAGATGGAGATCTAGTAGAGGAGGGGTATGTAGATCGATGCAGGGCGTAAAGAAGGCATTTTTATAATATCTATTTTCATTGTGGTGTATTAAAAGGTGGGAAATAATTATATTAATCACAACAACAACAACGTCGACGAAGACACCCCCTGCCACCCAAGTGACTGTGCTTCAAATCCAACAATCGTTAGGCTGAGGTAGAATTCCTACATGATGCACACAATTATTTTCATATATCACAATACCTTTTTGGCGGGTTTCTTGTGAAATTCTGAGAAGTCGGTGCTGACCAATCGTTAAGACTTCCATCTGCTCATTCTTCCCATCACGAAAATCAGCAACACAATATTTGTAATGCAGCTGGAATGGAATCGATTGCCTTGGCCAGACCAACCCTCCCTCAATCTTCACATAGCCGTCATCTAATCGCCTGTAACAGAAAATGCCATCTTTGAATGGACCATGTCTCCTATGAAATGCTTTAATCACGGTGTGATTACATAATATTAACATATTTGCCGGTAAATGATTAAATGTTTTGATGGCATTCACTACTACAGACCGGGAGCCCGTGCGAGATAAGGGGCTTAGAATTTGCTCCCGTTCGCACCTGGAGCTGACCAATTTCTGAACATGTAGTCTTTAAGAGTAGGGCATGAATGTTGGCCCAGGGTGGCAGCCCGAAGATTCGTGTGGGCGTAATGTTATGGTGTTCTATTTGTGCCAAGTTTCCGTCGCCTTTTGAAACGCGACGTCGCCTTTTGAAACGCGACGTCGTGTTTCGAAACGCGACGTCGCGCTTTTAAAACACGACGTCGCCTTTTGGAAAACACGACGTCGCCTTTTAAAACGCGACGTCGCGTTTCTTTCCTATGTTTTCGCATTGTAAAACTCGACACAACGGAACTCGACGTCGCGTTTTCAAAAGGCGACGTCGTGTTTCACCCACGTCTTGTTTGGCAATGTTAAAAGATAGGAAAGAAACGCGACGTCGCGTTTTAAAAGGCGACGTCGTGTTTTCCAAAAGGCGACGTCGTGTTTTAAAAACGCGACGTCGCGTTTCGAAACACGACGTCGCGTTTCAAAAGGCGACGTCGCGTTTTTAAAAGGCGACGGAAACTTGGCACAAATAGAACACCATATAATGTAGCTACATCGATTTTACTGTGAGCGGGTGGTGATACTAATTTTCCAGCAATATAGTGTGGGTAGGGAAACGTATACTCATTTACTTACAATTGGGAGAATCAAAATGATATATGTTATACAGCAAATAGCGCTCATGCTCTCCACTGGATAATAACAATATTTTCCCCCAGAAAATAAAAAAAATCGACGTCACAATTACGTCATATCTACCCGTATCTGTGCTGGGAGGGGGGACAAATTGACTCGCACTATTCTATTTGACTTATATACAGAATGGAAAGGTATTATGAATAGAAACTTTCTGACGTGATACTTTATACTACTGGGGTCGTTTTAAGTCATAGTGCAGAATCGAAGTGGCAAAGGATCATGAGTATGTCCAAAATAGCACTCGAGTGGGGTATTGAAAAATTTGCGGTTTCGTCCAGAGTTTAGCAGTTCTGAAGCGCATGGAATTAATTTAGTTTATCTAAAATAATGTTTTTTATCACCAGAAATATTGGTGGGAGAAATGGTTAGAAATCTTGAAAATCGGCGAGAAAGTGGTGCCATTGGAACAGCTAAAGTAGTTTCTTTTCATCTTCTGTTGAAGCTTTCAAATCTTGCGCTTTGGCGACAGATCAGTCATCTTTTTTAGTTTAACCGCACATTTATTTCAACATGATTGACCGATGTTTTATATTCAGCAACAAGTGTAACCTACATGTTTCAAGCACATTACGGATCTTGTGTATGGAAATCGCTAAAATTGGAAAACAAATCTGGTCACAAAATCTAATCATAATTCTCTTTCAATCACTGTAGAACGATTATTCTATGATAAGGCACCAACAGTCATATTTATGTGAAGACTTGGCAAGACAGTTGAGGTATTATTGACCAATAAGGGCTAAATGTATAACAGTAGATAGCAAAACGTATGTTCAACATTAGTAGATTATGTGGGTCAGACGAAAGGTTATTAGTGTAGGTGAACTTGATGGAAA
>JAVTVY010045800.1:0-21218 GCA_036873755.1 Hanleya hanleyi | reverse complement strand
AGACGGCAACACCCGGTTCCAAATAAGCCATGCTATCATGGCCTTAAATACACACATCAAGGAAAAGCTAACAGGGTAACAATATACCGTTGGAAGATTACAACAAAGTCCGGAGAAGAAATACTTCCACGATGATAATAACGACATAGTGACACCAACATTGAAGATAATCGAAATCGGATTGCTTTATCTGAATGATCCGTACACAGACTCAATATGTGTTAAATTTCATTGCGTTAGGATGGGGGGAAAATAAAATATTTGAACGTAAGTAGTATACAAAAGACCGCACAAGCCGTATTTGGACGAGGGCGCAGGTGTTTTTGCGCAGGTATGACGTCACTTCCGGTCTGCGTGAATCGGGCGTGACCTTGGGGCATGTATTCATCCGCGGTGATGCGGTCTGGTAGTGATGCGGTCTGCCTCCGCGGACAGAAAGTAGTCGCAAATACGTGGGTTTTCGTGAGAATGTTCGACAATCTTCAGGGGCGAGAGGGGCCCCTAATGGACTGATTGGGTCGAGTGAGGTGTCAAAGTGAAGCGCGCCTCCAGGGCCATTCAGTCATGGGTGGGTGTATGTAAATTTAGGATTTGTCCCGAAAATATAAAAAGCGGAACACGGACTTTACCCCTACAATAAGGGAAAACTCCTATCAAACCTATCCCAAAGGGCTAATATCGGACCCTGGCTTATCGGGACCTGTTGAGAGAGGTAGGGTGGGGGAGTGGGTGTACGTAAATTTAGGATTTGTCCCGAAAATATAAAAAGCGGAACACGGACTTGACCCCTACAATAGAGGAAACCCCCTATCAACCCTATCCCAAAGGGCTAATACCGGGCTTATCGGGTTCTGCCTATCAAGTCATGGATGGGTGCATGTAAATTTAGGATTTGTCCCGGAAATATAAAAAGCGGAACACGGACTTTACCCCTACAATAGAGGAAACCCCTTTCAACCCTATTCCAAACGGCGAATATCGGTCCCCCGGGCTTATCGGGGCCTGCAGAGAGAGGCGGGGTGGGTGTATGTAAAAGTTTCTCCAAAAAAAAATATAAAAAGCGGAACACGGACTTCACCCCTACAATAGGGGAAAACTCCTATCAGCCCTGTCTATTGGGGGCTAATATCGGTCCCCGGGCTTATCGGGGCCTGGTTGCATGGGTGGGTACTCATCTTACATCCGGAGTTTTGTAGGTTACTGTGGGTTTTCCCCAGCCCGGCCCGGCCGCAGCGCGCGCGTTATCCGGCCGCTCGTCTGCGCGGCATCACCGGAAGTGCGCGGGTGAATTTCAGGTCAAAAGGTCAAAGGTCAAATCCGCCCTCCCGAAGCACCCATGAAATGCATAGGGTCCCCCACAATATCGCCAGCACTATGCCCATGTTAAATGGCCAGTGGGGAACCCCCAGTTTTCTCCAGAACCGTATTGGCACGAAAAAATACATGAAACCATGGAACTTATAGTAATAAACTTAATCTATAGGTGTTGGACGAGTCTCCACTCGCCGTCTTCCTGATCTTTGCCCGCACCTCGAACCTCTATAGTTTTTTCAAGTAACTCCTCGTCAAAAAATTTGTGCTGGAATGCCCGCTTTTAACCTAACCCGAAACATGTACTTGGTCTGTGGGCTGATTTCATTGGCTCTCTATTTTACTGCAGTGCTCTTGCATTGTTTTCTGGACATTCATTGGTTACATTTGGCCCCATCTTAGGCCTATGATTGGCTACTTTCTCAACGGTGTTCAATGCCAGTTTGACTGAATCCCACAGGTCTGTTATAGTCTTCATGGCCGCTTGTTTTATGCTCACACAGAAAACACACAAGACAGGTTATTTTGGTGAGATCTCATTTTGTTTTTTATTCAACAATAAATAACAACAACAACGTGAGAACAACCACGTGAAAACTGAAGCCCAGAACAGGGGGCTTGTACATTGAAATCGATAGAACTTAAGCCCAGAACAGGGGACTTTTCGTGAAAGAACTTAAGCACAGAACGGGGCGTCTACATTGAAATGATGGGCGGCCCAGTCATATACGAGTACATCTCGGTCCTCGGCCTTGGGGTACTCGTCAAACATCTGTACGATGGTAGATAAGGTTCTTCCCCGGCATCGTTGGTACAGGTAAAACAAGCAATATTGTCCGCGCACGCTACTGGTCAGGCTTTGCAACGTTTGACTGTTCCAACACCACGTCTCTGTGCCTTGATCCATGAAGTATGTTAAATCAGGATGGAGGGGTGGCAGGCCGTACGGGTCAAAATACTGTCAAGTACACGGCCACCCAATGTTCACCGGGCCGATCCATCGGGTCCGTGTTGAGAACGTAAGCAGCAGGATACACACGGTCTAATGGGAACACATCTCGGGCGAACACCCCTTGAAAGATCATTCGTGTCCCTGGGTCATTCTTCGGCACGGTGGTTATCTGGTCTGTATCCATATTAGGTGGCAAAGTCACATAGGACGTTGCGCGCCTTGTCCACTTGAATGATGTTGTCAAACTCGGCGTAGCAGATCACATTGACGGTGCTCCGGAGGGCTCGTGCAAAGTGGATTTCCAACCGTAAATTGTCTTGCTTGGCGAGGGCCAGCTGATGGTCGTTCTCTAAGGTGGGGGTCAGATCGAAACAGAACAACGTGTATCCGTTCGCGTAGTCCTCTCGACTGATCATATTCCCTTCGTCCTGGTTGATTTGACCGGTGGCTACAAACAGGCTCTGGTAGGCTCGAATGAAATTCCCGCGCCCAAAGTTCGGTGTTACGGCCGTGGCTGGGACCTGTTGTCCATCCACATGCAGGGCCACAAAATTGATGCCGAAATGTTTAACGTCAAACGGGTTCTATGGGTAGGCTCCGCTGAAACTGGTATTCTCCACACAGGCCAGGATCAATCGCTTGGGTAGTTCCCCCGAGGAACATGTTTTCTTTGTTGGCGCTCATATTTCCAGCAGACACAGAGAACACTTTGGTTTGCACACGTCGGATAGGGCCCTGGGCTGGTTTTGTTTCCAAGGCTTTGATGTGTCCCAATTGAACGGCAGGATTCGGTTTCACTTTTCGGATATACAAGACTGCGTCTTGGATGACAATCTTATAGTCAGCTGCATGCCTCTCTACGTTAGTGGCCATCAAGCCGAAGGTCGGAGGCGCCCATATCAGTCGGATTTTGATGGGGATCTTGTTCAAGAGGTACCGGTTTTGCATGAAAATGAGATCCACCGAGACGCCGTTCGCAGTGAAAGCCTTCCGTTTGTTATATCCCGCATTGTCGTTCTCTGCGCCCATGTGCTCGGCTGTGTCCTGGTAGAATAAAACGGCTGTCAGCTGAGATTTTTTAGCCTCTCGATAGGAGTACGTGTTGGTCGAGTCACTGATGAGTTTGTCGCTGAGAAAAATATCCACCTATTGATACATAGAGTGCAGCCAGAGATTCGACGGACCCACCGTTGCTTGGTCGACGATTCTGGAGCCATCCCCATTGACGATCTTGGCTTTCACATACAAGTACGTATGGGCTAAATTCACATAGGCCGTATCCGCATTACTGATGAGTGAACTCGATGGGCCCTGTTTCGTTGAGGCTGGAGAGCGGGAGATGCTCCACCCATAACCCATAATCCTTGTTAGGCACTGATCTGTGTGGGCGGGACGGTCCACAAATCAAATTCACTGTTGGTGGAAGGGCAGGACTCTGCGTGGATTAAGGACATGTTTAAGAAAAGATATCCTGGGTCTTCGATGTGCGCCGTCGCTGGGTCGGTCGTCGACTGGTGCGTGGTGGAGGTGGTGCAGGTCTTTTATTCCCTACGGTGCGTTGTGCTTTGGCGACCAAGACGCCTCCCGCTTCTTTGGCCCGCCGTTTCAAGGCATCTTTGGGTGCCGTACCGCCCAAGACATCACCGGCGACTTGCAGTCCACTGCGTACCGCTTGTTTGCCGATCGCTTTCACCCCACGCGTCACCAAGGGCAGGAACGTACTGACGATGCTGCCGAGTATGTTCCCCAGTCCATGTCCTCGTTGCATGCGTGCATCGCTAAAGACCGGAAGGCCTCCCCCGGCCTGTTGGGCATAATAGTCCATAAAGCTGCGTGCATCGCACTCGTAAGGCACCTTCATTATACAAAGTGAATAGAACGTGCTTGTCGAAAATGAAGTGTCAGCACCACTTTTCCTCGTTCGAATGCCACCGATCGTCCCGTCTTATCTCTTATATCCACCGTGATAGTGTTGATGTCGGTTTGTCGTACGGGTGAAACTGTGGGTGACTTGATCTCCATACTTCTTTTTAACGGGGACCACCCGTAACAGAGGTGTGTTGACATCGCCCACGATATGGTTGTCGACCACGTCCGAGTACACGTAGGGCCCGTACATACCCGACTTCATATCCATCGGGATCTGGCCATGGTCCTCGGATGGACCCGTGTAGGTCGTGTGAGCGAGACACAGCATTTGCTGTCGGATATGACTCAGTACGACACTCACGTTGGCGGTGAGGATGATCTAGGCCTTGTCGTTGTGTGCGTTGTAATTGAAGTCCACGTGATTCTTGAAGGGAAAGGTTTGCATGGGTTTTGAAGTATTCGTGACCCCCGTAGAGCCTTATAATGCAACAGTCTTGTCAGCCCCTGTATGAACTACTTGGGGGTATCGTATTGGCCTTCGGGAGAGTGAGTCGGGTGTCTTTCTCTTCGTAGGTCACCTCATACCACAATTCATTGGCTCGCACGTTGTAGCACGAGTAAGGGTATTGGATATCCACTAGGCCACATCCCCATCGTCCAGGTAAATGCAACGGTTGCGGTAATTGGGTCACGTACTTTTACGCATGTCACTTGTGTTCGAAGTCATTTCCCACGCCATTTAATCTACGTAGACATTTGCTTTCCATACATAATAATCGTATACAGCGAAGTCATCTCACGGAACGGGGTCTCGATAACGCGCAAATTCAAAGTACGCGCGAAAAACGATCAACACCTACGTCACACACGAGAGTATTAGAGCATCCCTATACGATGACGGTGAACGGCCCTACGGCATGTGGAAAGACGTCCTGGGTGATGAAGTTCTTAGAGGAAAGTGTGGCAACCCCAGCTCCGACATGCGTTGTTCGGTGTTATAGCCAATGGCAGCCCGCCTACGAAACTACAAGGTTACAGAATTTGACCTTCGTCCCAGGTATTCCTCACGACATAGACGAACCGTATTACTTTGACCCCGAGCAGACCAACGTGGTAGCGCTAGATGATCTGATGGGTGCGGCCAAGGACAATTCTCACGTTGCCGACTTGTTTACGAAAAGACCCCATCATCGGAATCTGTTCGTCATCTATTTGCCCTAGAATCACTTTCGTCAAGGGAAGGCGTCCAGAGATATTGCCTTGAACTGCCAATACTTTGTGTTGCTCTCCAATCCCATCGACAGAGCACAAATCCGTGTGTTTGGTAGTTGAATTTATCCTCAGAACATCGACCATTTCATGCAGGCGTTTCAGGGGGCGACAAGTCGTCCGTACGGCTATCTGTTCGTAGATTTATAAGCCCATACCTCCGAAGATCGCCGACTGACGACCCACCTGTTACCCGGCGAGGGATCACCGCAACGTCATATACCCCTACACCATCCACCGAGTCCACACCTGGCAGCATTCGTCCAGCAGCAGCAACCCACCCCTATACCGCTGGTCCCCTTCATACCATCAGTCTCGGGATATCAACCAACCGTGAAGGATCAACCCAAACCCGTGCAAGGGAATGAACATAATGTAAACTCGAGGCTATGGAAGGATTTGTTCAAAGAAAGTATGGACGCCGAGATGGCCGAGACGTTAAGGGTCACAGAAAACAAGTTTCAACGCAAATGGTATTCGAAAGAGGAAGCCGCAATGTTAGCCCATAATAGATTGGCACTCAGACTACGACGAGCTTTACGTCAGCAGTATGTCGACCTCGTGACCCATATAAAATTGTTGGAAAGGACCCGGTTCATATGGAAATCGAAGAAACAGCGTCTATGTTGAAAACCTCGGGCATGAAATGGAAAGCGGCATCATGATGTCTTGCCGGCATCATTGAAAACTGTTGACCGCTTCTCTCTTGCAGGAAACAAGCCTATGTTTATGTATACTATGATTGTCTTTTTGAATTTGGTGCTAATACTGTTATATATGGGATATGGAATAGGTCTTTGGATTATGGACGCGGGTATTCTCTGATGGACGACGGCTGAATTATGAATGACGGACCAGACGCTTGTAAGAGCAATAGCACAAAAGAAACATTTGTTTGAACGCATCATTAAGACCAAAAGCGTCCCATTATAAATAGACCACACGGTACCATTCCCCTCATTTCACCATGAGCACTGCAGAGTCCAACTTGTTTGAACCCGACAACGAGGATATTCTAGCCGAAGCGTTAGTTCGAGCCAATGTCGATGCTATTACCGATACAGCTCAAGGTGGATCCACCGTTCAGCACCAGCGCATGCGTTGTCATCTTATCACGCTCATTGATGACATCCAATGGGTGACTCGGGTATGTCTTCTTCTGCATAAGAAACAGATAATACCCAATAAGGATACCAGCACAACTACCCGTGCCCAGAATCTGCTGACCCTGCATGAGGCATTTCAAACCTTTATGGAGACGCAGCTGGAGACGGGAAATTATCTTCGTCAACCTCCAAAATAATTATGTCCGTCCAATGATGATCGACAATGCACAACGCGTTGAGATAGGACGTTAAGGCGTTGAGACGAGCGTTAAGGCGTAACAACGGGCGTTGACGAGCATCCCTGTATTTTGATAAAGTAGTGTCATTTCCATGAAAATGAGAGCTTCTGAGCTATTTCACCAGGGCGTTGAAGCGTTAAGCTAAGCGTTGACGGGCGTTACTGTCTATCAAAGCAAGTGTATTCCCAAAACACGCACAGTCGACGTTCAACCGTCAACATGGCTTATACTTGCTCTGAGTGCGAACGCACGTTCACCAGACGTTACGGTATGATGCGCCACGAGAAAAATATACATGGGATTGACGACTCCGAGGCACAAGAAGCCGATACAGAGACTGACGAGAGTTCATGACTGATACTGAAACCGAGATTGCTGAGAGTCTATCTACTGATACGGAGAGCTTGACATCAGATAGTCAGCCTACATCCCAGGAAAGTGAAGCAGAACCTACATTCTGGGATCGTATTGTGCATGAATCTATTCATAATTATGCTGCGGTAATCGAAGACGGCGGACAAGATAACTTACAACAGGCGTACACCGAAATGCGGCCCTGCATCAGGAAAACAGCCATGGCCATCTACAAACGGTATAGCCTGTTGCCGCTTGAAATAAAAGGGGACGCCACGCAGAGGTCCATCATGAAGACCAAGCGTCACTTGGAAGGGGATATGGGGTTACCACCTACCGAGGCCCTGGAAAATACGATAATAATGCACAAAACAACTGCTTCAGTATATGCTGCGCGAACAATATCCTGGCCTGATCGACGACGATTAGAACAAACGGATGAGAGCGAACATGACCGAAGATTGAACTTTCTGAAATGACGACTTCTGATTGGACAAGAGCCTACTTGAATTGTAAACATACCCACCGCGGCTCCCCAAGCTTGGGTATGATGTAACAATGGAAAGAATAAAATGATGGACCTGTATTTCTTGTTGTTGTTGTTCTCTCACCTGTCTACATCATGGCTTCAAGGCGTTATGCTAGGGCGTTAAGGTGTTCAAATAGGGCATTAGGGCGTTAAGATAGAGCGTTAAGGCGTTGAGACGGGCGTTAAGGCGTTGAGATGGGCGATAAGGCGTAACGACGGACGTTGACGGGCGTCACTGCATTTCGATGAATTAGTGACAATTCCATGAACATCAGAGCTTTTGGGCTAATTCACCAGGGCGTTGAAGCATTAAGCTTGGTGTTCGCGGTCGTTGCTACAAGATGACACTTCACACGACCCATTCGGACCAATAATGGTCCCTCTCGACCCGAAACACCTTCCTTCACACCCCCAAATTTGCTGCTTTCTATACTACGGCCAGACTGCGCATGCGCGGAATGATGAAAACGGACGAGACACCTATTCCGTTGGATGGATCCTCACGTATGCTTCACATTGACACTTCATTCGGCCCAATCGAACCAGTAGTGGTCCACCTAGACCCCAAAACGTTTATTTCCAAACCCTCTTCTACTGCGCATGCGCAGTATGACGTCGGTTCTACGTCACACCCATCCCGTCGGACGCTCCCTCACGTATTCTTCACATTGATACCTCACTCGGCCCAATCGGACCAGTAGTGACCCATATCGGCCTCAACACGTCTATTTTCTTACCCTTTGTCTACTGCGCATGCGCAATCCACGTCACACGGCCAAAACGGCCCCCAGTGCTATTCACCCACTACGCATGCGCACAGCGACTTTTTCAAAAAATTTCACCGCTTAGCTTCAAGACCCCGTCCATCATGTTCTACGTGATGAGACGTGAAAAACAAGATCCCACAACCCATGCCGCAATGAGCATGTGTGGGTTTCCCAGTGGGCCCCACATTGTGCACGGAGCCAGTATTGGCCTATGCAGACCACCGTGAACTTTTCAAAAAATTTCACCGCTTAGCTTTTAGAGCCCTCCCATCGTGTTCTACGTGGCGAGACGTGAAAAACAAGATCCCCCAACCCATAGTAAAATCTACATTGTGAGTTTAGGTTCTTTTGTATACCGTAGTTAACCATTTGAAAGAGCTAATTCGGTCGTATTGACCTTGATGACTGACCCTCGTATTTATGGCAAGGTGAAATTGGGTTGGATTGCCCTGGTGGCAAAAGCTGGAACTAGGGAGAGATAACTCCAGGTTGTCAGGTGACCCGGCAGTGAGCTATGTGAACCATTATTTATATCCGCTAACCTTTGACCCCTGCGCACCATTATTAATATGCGGTATTGTGCGCATGCGCAGGGGCCAAATGTCACTTCCGGTCATGTGACCGGAACAGGAAGTGACGTCACAAGACTGGTGGCGCCCCCTGGTCTCAATGAGGGTGAAGATCCACTTTATATACTACTCACACCGCATTGAACGACTGATGTGGCTCGTACCAAATTGTTGTACAGTCGCGATTTGAACAAACTCCGAACAGCGCATGTCAGCTGAACGACTATCGTCTGGCTACAAGCACTGCCCCCAGTCGAATGTTCTAGCACAGATCCGGGGAACACGTGGGTTTCTTACGATGGGACAAATCACGCACATATGTAGCTCCCTACGCAAATAGATCCGTTGAATCTAACTTCTGTTTTCGGTGTAAGCTATTCATTAAATACTTTTGGGATATATTTGGTTGTTGAAACAAAGGCTTTTAGCGGAAAGAATGAAGGTATATATTGCGGAGTAATCTCAACGCTGAGAGCGTGTTAACGATATTTTCAATTGCCGGCAGTGCTTGTAGCCAGACGATAGTCGTTCAACTGACATGCGCTGTTCGGAAGTTCCGATTTGAAGACGCAAACTTCCCCAGTTTGACAAAACCAAGGTAGCCAACAGTCAAGTGAAGAGACGCGATAAACAGCCCAAAGACCGTTTGAAGTTCTAAGGTGATCGACATCGCCATCGTTATACTGCCAGAATTACAAAACCTGGTGATAAAGTGATAAAGCGACGCGACAAATTGTCACTGATGTGGCAAAATCATGTGTACGCCGTTGTGCGTCAGCATGGTTCGAGCGTCCAGATACAGTCGTCGAATGAGAAAAAGTTATTTCGCTACATTTCTCGTGTGAAACGCTACTACGGACATCCCCCGGAAACTAGTATTTCTGTGGAAAGGGAGGAAGATGAACAGGACAACCAGAAGTCTGTGCCAAACTTCCGCGACGTGTGCGAGAAATCCGAAGACATCTGCACGACTGTATTCTCTACTAACAAGTGCGAAATGACTATATTGTGGTCAAAACCTACGGCAGTGGCAATAGTACAATGAAAGACATATCAGCGGAGGTAGTGGTAATTGTAGAAAAAGGCGCCATCTGCAAGTGTTTTCATCCCAAGGGAAGTAATTTTCAACTTCTAACCCACAATCGTAGGAATTGCGTAATAGGTCTGATACCATATATATTTACTTTCCCCGTTAAAATCCGACGATTTTGACTGGTCCGTGTCATCTATACTTAATTGACAGACGAAGTCACAATGATCGCTTTGGCAATGGTACAAGCATCGTGCATGCCAAGTTTCAGAACATTCACTTCAGCCGTTGTTTTTATGCAAATCAAAAAGGCTTTCAAATATTTGGAAATCCAAACAAATTTCAAGGATTTAGTCATAGCGCGAAAATCTACGCTCTCTAGTCTCCCTCCTCGCTTACTTTGCCGAGCAAAATGGAAAATTTATATTTCCTTCAAAGTTAATTTTCAATGAATTTAGTATCAGGGCTATTACTTAATTTGATCTGTGAAACTATGGAATGGGGTTGAAGGCTTTATCGAACTATCTAAGAGGCATAATGACACGTTTTACCATTCAAATTGAGGCCTGTGACAGTCTTGATATTCGATGAATAATTAAGTTTCTGCATTTACGTGTGTTATCATCTGCAAACTAAATACCTTGACACTCTTTTCCACAGCAAGTCAATACCAAGACATGGTTTGCTCATGATTAACTATTTCATTCTTAGGAAATATCATCTCATGTGTTCGGCCAAGCCTTTTCGAAGGTTGCTAATTTTATTAATTTCTTTTTTTTTAAATCAAATTCTGCAAATAAGAAACATTCCTAGTCAGTATCTTTGGATATATCCCTATACTCTAATCGCGAATATGTTTGTCACTAAGTCATTCCGTATGTGATTTAAGTGCGAAATTTCAGGGCTAGTTCACTAAACAAGGTCTGTGTGTAAGAGAATGATGTCGATTTCTCGTTATTATCTTTTGGTACATCAAATTATTGCATTCGCGAAAATGACTGCCAAGTTAAAGTCAATATGAAAGGTATCTAAATATCGAAATCAAACTCATAAACCCCTTCAGGAAAGCAAGGCCCTAGCTTTTGACGAGGTCTAATAGATCGCTTTTACGGTCAGCATCTGCTAATATATGACGTAATTCCATTCGTAAAGCTGACTGACAAAGTAACGTAAATTGTGAAGTGTAGAGCCAGTAATTCTAGCAAAAATGCAATATCTTTCTGCCCATTGTCTGCTGACATACATGAGTATTGAATTTACGGGAGTGATTAATGCTAATCTAAAGGAATTCTGAGTGCCGAAGAGGACGGGAACATCAATACCAGCGAAGCAAGGCCCTGGCTTGCGAGAATGAGGATAGAGAGGCTGTGTTCCGAAAGAGGATCATTCAAAATAGCTATGTGCCAAATTTCATGCTTGTAACCGAAAGTGCACAATATAACTGCACAACTTTGATGTATTATTCGCGCACAGGGTTGTCTAACTCATTAAATAGTAAATAGTCATTTCTGTATTATAAAACCAGTTGCGCATAAAGTCAGTTTTGAGTATTATCAATGAGTCGGTATAGCTAAGACAGTAAGTGCAACCCCAGGGATTGGAGGGTCAATGTTTCGATTCCCACGAGGGTTAAATTATTCTTCCTTTCAAAACATATTTTCATATATGCGAATTGCTTTGGGGGTAAAGTTAAACATCATACCAAATTGTCATTTCTGTAAGTTAAACATCTTTATTCGGCGAAAGTTTGTGAGTTGTCCCCTAATTAATTCTGAAACGTAATTGTTGCGTTTGCTGTTATGATGCATGATCTATAATTTGATACCAAGTGTCATTCAATGTTAATCATAATGACAATGTGTTACTTGTCTAGTTTTCCCCAATTTGTGAATAATCTAGATTAGGTAGATAAAATGATTACTAGAAGTACATGTAGTGAACTTATTTTTCTACTTACTAAGACAGTCGCCTATGACCGTATGCAAATTAGCTGAACCACTGACAAGGTTGCGGCTGTGGTGGTGGGGTGGTGGATGGTGGGTTTAAGATGGCGGCTGTGATGGTGGGGTGGTGGATGGTGGGTTTAAGATGCCGGCTGTGGTGGTGGGGTGGTGGATGGTGGGTTTAAGATGGCGGCTGTGGTGGTGGGGTGGTGGATGGTGGGTTTAAGATGGCGGCTGTGGTGGTGGGGTGGTGGATGGTGGGTTTAAGATGGCGGCTGTGGTGGTGGGGTGGTGGATGGTGGGTTTAAGATGGCGGCTGTGGTGGTGGGGTGGTGGATGGTGGGTTTAAGATGGCGGCTGTGGTGGTGGGGTGGTGGATGGTGGGTTTAAGATGGCGGCTGTGGTGGTGGGGTGGTGGATGGTGGGTTTAAGATGGCGGCTGTGGTGGTGGGGTGGTGGATGGTGGGTTTAAGATGGCGGCTGTGGTGGTGGGGTGGTGGATGGTGGGTTTAAGATGGCGGCTGTGGCGGTGGGATGGTGGATGGTGGGTTTAAGATGGCGGATTGTAGAAAAACGTATAAAAGCAGGCGATTTTTAGGGGTGTATTCATTGCACTACCCTGCGCAGCACTCTGACTGACCTGACCCGACCAGCCTACCTGCCTGCTTCACCTCTAGCCTGCTTCACCTCTAGCCAGCCAGCCAGCCAGCCAGCCTGCTTGCCTGCTTGTATGAGCTGTGGAGAACCTTTTACTTTTTTTCATTTTACGAGTGAAAATTCACCAGACTATTACACCGTAGCAGTTACTCACCAGCCTGAGCCCATAGTCATGGAGTCATCATTTTTAGTGAAGCTTCGAAAGTACCGTGTTCGCCTCATTGATGAAATGCAGCATGTGGCCGAATTATGTGATTTGCTTATGCAGGAAAACATACTTCTGAAACAGCGTGTCGAAGATATCATGGCTGAAAAAACCACTTCAGCACAAAACAGAGCCCTCATCGATGGTCTAGTGCGCTCTACCCCCTATGCATTTCTAGCCTTCGTGGAGGGATTGAAGAAGACGGGAAATGAAGAACTAGCACATCTACTTCAAGCCGACGTTATACAAGATGATGGTATCTTAGTCATGGATACTACCGAAGAGCGTACAGCTAGCAAACGTACGCACCCAGCGTCTGGTGTACCTGCCAAACGCGCTGCACGACCCAAACGGCTCCGACTAACACCTTTAGAAATACCTGAGTCAGTGCTTCAGCCAGTATCCCAGCAAGCGTCAACGACAGTGACAAATATCTGCAATCATGCAAAAACATCGCCCCTCCCCTCCCCCTCTTTTTGTAGTCCAAGCCCCTGTGCTGGTTCAATAATTTCAGTCCGTTATGAATATCAAAAATCTGTGCTGGTTCAATAATTTCAGTCCGTTATGATAACACGTTCATTCTATTTGTGTTAATAAAAATAGTAGAAAATTAAAAAATGGTTGTTAGTGTTCATTCTTTTTTTTTTTTTGCAATTGTATTAAAAAAAAATTTTTGCAATTGTATTAAAAAAAAAATTCATAGGGGGAATGATGGGAGCTGGTGTTATTTTTTTGGGTGCTTTTTGAGTTAGAAGTTTTCCCTTTCGGAAAGATGGGGTGGCTCTGAAAAGAGCCTTTGGAAAAGTGTTACGACACTTGTTTTAGGAGCAGTAAATTCTCTTTACCCCGGCTACCTGCTTCCTACACACGGGACACTTGATCTTTAAATGCTGTTCGTCCGTTTCAGCGCAGTGGCACATGTCCCCTATACATGTTAGCGTCACCCAGCATTCTTCACATAGGCATAAATGCCCGCACGGAAATAGGGCGTACAGGCTTTCTTCGTCTGTACACACACTGCAGCTTGATTTACTTTGTTCCTTCTGTATGTCTTCTTCTTGTTTTGAAATCATAACGTCCATTTGATCCATGTCTTGTCTCATGTGATTAATCTGTTCGTTCAGGCGGGTTACCTCGGCCCAAGAGCATGGTGGTGATGGTGTTGTTGTTGTTGTTTCGGCGGTAGCCGACGTGGTTATAATCGGAGTTTGAGTAGCCGTTGTATTTGCTGGAGGTCTGTTACTGTTTAACCAGGGGAGTTCTTCTTCTTCATCAGTTATATCCTGATCTTCTTCTTCCATCACCACCCTGCTGATTTCTTGGTCTTGTTCTTGACTTCGTTGTCTTATCAACCTCGCATCTTCTTCCATTGCCTCCCTGCGCAGCTCTTCCAGTTGTTCTTCACTTCGCCGTATCATCGTTTCGTCGGCAATAACCTGCTCAAAGCTTGTAATTATTGCCACTCCACCATCGTTATGTTCATCTCCACTCGTAATCACCTCTCTGTGTTCTCTAGGATCTCTCGGATGGGTGAATAGCCTTCGTCTTGTACCCATGATTGTAGTTGTGAATAAATGGCAACATACTACGCGTTATTTATAGTCTAAGCGTTCTGTGGTGGGGTGGTGGATGGTGGGTTTAAGATGGCGGCTGTGGTGGTGGGGTGGTGGATGGTGGGTTTAAGATGGCGGCTGTGGTGGTGGGGTGGTGGATGGTGGGTTTAAGATGGCGGCTGTGGTGGTGGGGTGGTGGATGGTGGGTTTAAGATGGCGGCCTGTGGCAGTGGGTCCAAGATGGTAGTATCTGCTAAAAAAAATAAACTGCAGCATGTTTATCGAAAAGAAAAAACTAGGAAATTTTATCCTTGGGGCTACGGTAACACACTCCCCATTTGACACCCATAGCTGTACTCACATTTTGCCCGCACACTGTGTTACCGTAGCCCCAAGGATAAAATTTCCTAGTTTTCTTTCGATTACAAGCGTCTAGTCCGTCATTCATAATCCAGCCGTCGTCCATTAGAGAATATCCGCGTCCATAATCCAAAGACCTATTCCATTTCCATATAACAGTATTAGCACCAAATTCAAAAAGACAAAAGTATACATAAACATAGGCTTGTTTCCTGCAAGAGAGAAGCGGTCAACAATTTTCAATGATGCCGGCAAGACATCATGATGTTCCAAAATATCAAATCCGTATCGCTGATCAGTATTCGTAATCCATAATATTCGTTATAGAGTCGTCATCTAAAAATGATGTACCTCAGCCACGCTTTGATTGTGACTGTTCATATGAGTACCATGAGGATCTTGAAGTACATGGGTTCATACGGCCCCTAGCCCCAGGTTAAGCGGAATTACACACAAGTTACGAAACGTAGCGCCATAGATCTTGCACGCTACGTTCGTATTTTGCTATCAGCATGCGATATGTATCGCCAAATTTGAGAAACTTTTAGTGGAGGCGCTTGGTGGAATAGCCCTGTTTTATAAGTTTCTGCAACAATGTTTTGTGACGTTGATTAAAATCATCACATTTAACACATGATCTAGCAAATGCTACTAAGCGAGATATGTATACGCCATATGCAGGTCCCACTGGAATATTACTATCCAGAAAGGGATAGTTTACGATGTCGAAATGCTACAATTTTCAGGGTGATATTATAAGGCTGTGAGCAACATACTTGACGTATTTTTACCCAGGAAAACCGATTTATTTCCAGTGTACCGGGTTTTCCACACTACCACACCATAACGTTACGCGTCTAAAAATCGATAAAATCATTAAAATAGTGGCTTAGTCTACCGCTACCCCTGCTAAATTTTTAAATGCTACACCATGAGTTGCCCCAGTTCAACTTGAAATAAAATTTATACGTGCACTCGCATTTATTGCAAAATCACACCCGTTTAAAATTGGAAAAGAAACACAAAAATATTTCTCCAGCGTAAATGAAGACAAAAAAATATAACGATTTCGCTGCGGTCCGCGCATTACACTATAAATATTTACTGATCCACATTCACAATTATGCCAGTGTCTACTAGACGTGCAGAAGCTTTTCATTTTTACGAGTGCGAATTCACCAGCCTATTACGTGGTATT
Organism: Hanleya hanleyi; assembly: GCA_036873755.1. Classification (NCBI taxonomy): domain Eukaryota; kingdom Metazoa; phylum Mollusca; class Polyplacophora; order Lepidopleurida; family Hanleyidae; genus Hanleya; species Hanleya hanleyi. The sequence continues at coordinate 5,307 of JAVTVY010045800.1, read as the reverse complement.
TGATGAGCCTGATTTCACAGTCATGGAGTCATCCCTGTTGGCTGAAATCATGGATATTGACATACCAGATTTGATGACAAATCATGATGATAATGAACTACAACTGCTCGGAGCCATCGATATGGTACATGACGAGCCATGGATCGATGCTATTATAGGAGACTTATTTAAAGACGAACCCCAGCACCACCTTAATCAAGACCCCCCCAGCAGCGACACCGGATCTTACCACAGTCGAATACCAACGTTTTGACGACATCGACCGAGTGCTAGAAGATATGTTGAAACAACAACAAAGCCTCCAAGCTAAAGGAGAAGAAGGACAAGAAGAGGCAGAAACGGAAGAAGAAACGGAAGAAGAAGAACAAACAGAAAGGGAAGAAGAAACGGAAGAAGAAGAAGAACAAACAGAAACAGAAACAGAAGAAGGACAAGAAGGCGAAGGACAAGAAGGCGAAGGACAAGAAGGGGAAGGACAAGCAAAAAAGGAGAAGAGGAAAGACTCAAGAAAAAACAGAAAAGACTCAAGAAAAAACAGAAAAGACTCAAGAAAAAACAGAAAAGACAGAAAAGAATTAAGAAAACACAGAAAAGACGGAAGAAGAAATAGGAAGGACGCAAGAAAAAACAGAAAAGACGGAAGAAAAAACAGAATAAGAGAGAACACAAGAAAAATAAGCAAAAAAGAAAACGAAGACCTAATCCACTACGCTTCCGCAATAACAACAACAACACTGGCATCCAACACAGAATGCCAAGCAGCATCCTATTTACGCTGCGTGAAATGCTGTAACCACTTCGCTAAATACGCTATTTTTCCCTGTGGACATCAAGCCTTGTGTGTAGCTTGTATACATCAACATGCCCAAATACCAGAGTGTCCGGACCTTGATATGCCCGGTGTGTACTGTGAGAAGACAACGCCACCTGCCCCCAACGATGTAATGTCTTACATATTCCAAAGGTTCTTTTCAGAACCACTCCATCTTTCCGAAAGGGAAAACTTCTAAACTGAAAAGCACAAAATAAAAAAAATAAAAAAATAAAAAAATAACACCAACTCCCCACACATATAAAAACACCTCTCCTCCTCCCTCTTTCTAGTCCAAGCCCCTGTGCTGGTTCAATAATTTCAGTCCGTTATCATTCGGGCTGTAAATGTTATTCCTTTTACCGATGTGTAAAAGTAGTAATATATGTCGCACAGGGTCGTCAACGACAGTGACAAATATCTGCAATCATGCAAAAACACCTCCCCCTCTTTTCTAGTCCAAGCCCCTGTGCTGGTTCAATAATTTCAGTCCCTTATCATTCGGGCTGTAATGTTATTCCTTTTTTACATGTAAAAGTAGTAATATATGTCGCACAGGGTCGTCAACGACAGTGACAAATATCTGCAAAAACATCGCCCCTCCCCTCCCCCTCTTTTTTCTAGTCCAAGCCCCTGTGCTGGTTCAATAATTTCAGTCCGTTATCATTCGGGCTGTAAATGTTATTCCTTTTTTACATGTAAAAGTAGTAACATGTCCCACAGGGTCGCCAACGACAAAAACAACCCCCTCCCCCTCTCTTTTTTGTAGTCCAAGCCCATGTGCTGGTTCAATAATTTCAGTCCGTTATGATTCGGGCTGTAATGTTAATCACTGAGAGAAAAAAAACCTATGTGTTTGTAAGTGAGAGATTGGTTCTGAAAAGAACCGTTAATCGGGCAGGGATTGTTTTTTGGTGTTGCAGTTTGCTAATACTATAGAATAAAGAGGGGTGATGTAGGACCTGTGATTTGAATTTGTGCCAAGTTAGAAGCTCTCTTTCGAAAGCAATGGTTGGCCCTGAAAAGGGCCGTTGGAGTTCAATTTGTTCACCCTGTTTTCTTCAGGGGGGAGTTTTCCTGTCTACTCCCTCACATGTTGCTGACGGAGAAATAGGTGTATGGTGTCAGTTGGTATCTGTGTTGTCCCTCTTCGTGGATAGTAATGGGGAGGTCTTCCAGGAAATTGGCGGGTGCTATATCCACATTATCCGGGGCAGGAGGAGGAGGCGGAGGAGGGGGAGGGTGCATTTCCTCCATGGTTTGTTGTAATAACACCAACCACCCCTCTTCGCTGATGGTTCTCGATGAGTTGATGAGCTCCCGCACATTCTCGGCTGTTCTCCCCGATACGTCGTTTTCTATCCTTCTACGCCACCCCGTAAATTCCTGAAGCCAAAAATCCTTTATAGCTGATATCATCGCCTTCTTCTCACGTCGTGTTATTTCCTGTGGTATTTCACCCATTCGCCCGGAGGCCTTCGTGGTGGACATCTTGGCTGCTACACGGTGGTTGATAACACGGCGGTTCCATTTTCTTCTTCTTCTTCTTCTATGTTCATATGGTATTCTCAGTGTGTGAAAAAGTTTTGGAGTGCCCTGCATCACGCTCCCACTGGCTTTTATAAAAATTGCGCGGACCGCAGCGAAATCGTTATATTTTTTTGTCTTCAATTACGCTGGAGAAATATTTTTGTGTTTCTTTTCCAATTTTAAACGGGTGTGATTTTGCAATAAATGCGAGTGCACGTACAAGTTGAACTGGGGCAACTCATGGTGTAGCATTTAAAAATTTAGCACGGTAGCGGTAGACTAAGCCACTATTTTAATGATTTTATCGATTTTTAGACGCGTAACGTTATGGTGCGGTAGTGTGGAAAACCCGGTACACTGGAAATAAATCGGTTTTCCTGGGTAAAAATACGTCAAGTATGTTGCTCACAGCCTTATAATATCACCCTGAAAATTGTAGCTGGTTTATCGAAAGAAAACTATAGAAAAAATAGCCTGCGCCAGCGTGGAGAGTTGCGAATGATTTTGGTGCGCTGTGGATGACGCCATCTACTAGACCCTACATGCCACCACCATCCATCCATCCTTCCTGGGTTAATTTACAACCCACCTATTTTGCACGAAAATTCACAATTCCCAGGTTAAATCATTGCACATAACATTACAGTCCGAATCATAAGTAAAAAATTCTTCAATCGGACTAGTCAATCGATGAAAAAATAGCCTCCGTTTCAGCGTACAGGCGTGGGGAGTTGCGAATCATTTTGGTGCGCTGTGGATGACGCCATCTACCGGCCGTTACAGGCACTGAGAATGGAATGTCTATCGGCTTGAGGGGTCATCTGCTAATAACGCCATAGGCCGGTGAAGCATCTGGAGATGATTTCAATGTTGCCTTCGCACCGCGCTGTGAGCGAATTCTTAATTGTTACAGTCCAGGCACAAATGACACGCAGATGTAGCGTCGCAAATGTTCTGAAGTATATTTATCTTGGAGCGACCCTACAAAATTGCATTGTAATCTCAATTTAATTATTTTCTAGAACAGGGTACGGGTACGATACGATACGAATTTTATTACGATGAAATAACGGACTGAAATTATTGAACCAGCACAGGGGCTTGGACTAGAAAAAGAGAGGGGGAGGGGTGTTTTTGCATGATTGCAGATATTTGTCACTGTCGTTGGCGACCCTGTGGCGACATGTTACTACTTTTACATGTAAAAAGGAATAACATTACACCCCGAATAGGGTTTTTTTTTTTTTTACTCACGAGTCATTAGCAAGAATCGATATATACACATTTGCCTGGTCGGTGTTTTGTCATTCACCACTATGGCAGCGCACGGAACGGAGCTCGCCTTCTTCCAACTCACGCCTGAGGTCATTCTCAACGTCTATGACCATGAACTGCAGCTCATCGAAGAACATCCCCGAGAGGTGAAGCTATGTTTAAGCCTACCAGGCTGGACTCTATTGACACGGTTGTTACAGGGAAAAGAGCCCGAAGTCGATTTCATGCACGTGGGAGTCGGTGTTTACCTGCGAAGTGGTAGAAATGATTCTTTTTTTCCCCGGTTAGAACAGTGTGGTGGTACCTGTATCCTACTCCGGCCGGCATTATGGCAGGCGCTGAAAGCTATTATCACCGACGTCCACGACGTACTCTACCCTGAGGCCAACTCTGTAGCCACGCGCACTCTTACACCGGACTGTACCCTATTGTTATACCCCCAACGCGTGGAGCTTATCGATGACGATAGTCGATGTTGGTGTACGTCTGAACCAGCGCGTGTCTCTTTATCCCCGGAAGGCTGGATTACCTTGAAACGTGTGTTATGCGGTGACCTCGACGGGGATAGCATTCACCTGTGTGACGATGTCTACATTTTCCGTGGTCCCTATTTTGCTCGACTCCTCTGTCTCAAGCGAGGTGGTTTTACTCTGGACCCCGATCTATGGACGGCTTTGCAACGAGTAGTCCCCATGGTCGATGAAGTACTCGCTCCACAGGAGCCCCTCACAGAATAGTACGACTCATGTCTGTACCCCCTACCTGACACTATAAATACCAGGGGGTGAGACAGAGTGTGTGTCATTCACCGTTCGACATTTAGAGCAAGCATGTCATCCGACCTACGAGCCATCCTGCCCCTTACACCCCAGGCGGGGTTACACGTCTATGAAGATAAAGTCACCCTGGTGGAAGACTGTGGAGCTATTTGCTGGGCACCCGCTGAGACTCTATCGAATACGGTGACGCTACAGCGTGACGGCTGGACTAAATTTAAACGGGTGTTGAACGATGAGCTCGACGGACACCTCATCCACATAAACAATGCCATTTACGTATACCGTGGGCCTTTCTTCGCACGCCTGGGCCGCTACCAAGACCCTACGCGAAGTTTCACCCTAGGCCCCCCTCTGTGGTCAGCCTTGGAGAAAGTAGTGCCTATTGTGGACCAGCTGTTTACACCGGACGAGCGATCATCAGACGAGTTGGCGTGGGCTCGTGCTATGGAGGACGCGCTGGCTGAACCCCATGAAAAACTACATGAATCCGATACAGCCGGGGAACACGAAAGTACTATATCTATAGGGTCCACAGAGGCTAGAGTGTCAGTGTCACCTGATGAAGCGAACACACCGGACGGGGACCCACAGGCACCCCGATGAGGGGTAGGAAGACGGTGATGAGGGGGACCCGAAAGGGGAAAAAGGGGTCAGCATCTACAGTGAACAAGGTGTTAACCGATTTGTATTACAACCCTACCAGTCCAGCCGCGTATAGCGCTGTGGGAGCGCTCGCTCGAGCTGTCCATTCTCAAGGCATCAGTCGAACTGAAGTTCGAGACTGGTTAAAAACCCAAGACACTTATAGTTTACATCGAGCAGCCCGACGACATTTTCGCCGTAATCGAGTCATCGTAGGAGGCATAGACGCGCAATGGCAGGCTGATTTAGTGGATATGAGTCGATTTGCAC
>JAVTVY010045799.1:0-21483 GCA_036873755.1 Hanleya hanleyi | reverse complement strand
TTGACAGCTATAAACGTAAATTCCTAGTTCTAGAATGTAAAAAAAAAATAAGTTAGAGGGTACAAAATTGACTGGAATGTTTAAAATTCTCCTTTTCTCAGATGGATAATCTGCGGATTTCTGCAAACGACCTTGCCCAGTTCCGACTTGAGCGCCGATTAGCGAAAACTTGCGGAGTCATTGCCTTTAATATGCGATTAGATCACAGATTACACTGATGTGGTTATCGGTACAGGTTAAAGACAAAGCAACCAAAAAAAACCTTTGTTCAGTGCACTGAAGTATCGGGGGAGGGGTGGGGATGGTATCCAGAAAGTCAGCATGAGTAGTAGGAAGAGAGCAAATTCCCGCGCATTGAGTCTGAGGTTGATGCGGAGTCACGTGGAGGTGACGTCGGATGACGTCACTTCCGGTGATATCAATTCCGGATCATAGGTCACTTCCGGGTCAAAGTTCACGTTCAGGTCAAAGGTCACTTTCGGTCACGTGACGACCCAGCACGGGTTATTTGCCCCTACAGAAGAGCGTACGCTGCAGTTACTTCAATGTTAGTCCGAATGGGGAAACCACTAATGGACATCAGCGATATGGGTTGTGGCACCTTGTTTTCTTTGTCTCGCGATGTAGAATACAATGGCAGGGGTCGCCAGGCCATGGGGTGATTTTCGCTTGTAAAGTTATCTTGCGCATGCGTAGTGAATATGCAGATCTGAGGTGGACGTTTTGGGGTCGTGGTGGACCAATATTGGTCCGTTTGGGTCGTGTGAGGTATCAAAGCGAAGCACTCGTGAGGGTCCATCCACCTGGATGAGTGGGTCGTGGAGGTAAGGCTATGGCGTACATACGCAGACAGGGAATTATGGGAAAAGGGCAATAGAATGGACGTTTTGGGGTCGAGGTAGATCATTAGTGGTCCGAATGGGTCGTTTGGTGTATCGGTTTGAAGCACTAATGGGGGAACGTCCGACTGGACTGGTGTAGAGTGAAAGTAGGGCTATGTTGCGCATAGGCAGTCAGGGAATGTAGGGAAAAGGGTATTGGAATGGACGAGGTGACCCAATATTGGGCGTACTGGGTCGTATGGTGTATCGGTTTGAAGCACTAATGGGGGAACGTCCGACTGGACTGGTGTAGAGTGAAAGTAGGGCTATGTTGCGCATAGGCAGGCAGGGAATGTAGGGAAAAGGGCATTGGAATGGACGAGGTGGCCCAATATTGGGCGTACTGGGTCGTGAAGCGCTCCACCGGGCCGATCAAGTCATGGGTGTGAGCATGTGCAACTTTCCCTTCAAAAGATCCGAAAACATGGACTTTAGCCCTAAAATGGAGAAAACCTCTATCAACAGGCCCAGAGGAGCTAATGTCGGTGAAAGGTGAGAGATGGTGGGTGCATGTTTTCACAGAAAAAAGCAGAACACGGACTTTACACCTGGTGAGTCGTGGAAATGGGAATTTTGTTGTGATTGTGTAGTCTCCCAATTTCCGACACCAAATCAGTGGAAGTAATCCAGTTGCCCCTCAGTAGCAGATAAAGCAGAACCCCAGTATATTTGCGCTATGGCCTTTGTGGAGTGTTGTACAGTAACGCCTTAACGCCCTATCTGAACGCCTTAATGCCTTAATGCCCTATCTGAACGCCTTAATGCCCTATCTTAACGCCTTAACGCCCTATCCTAGCGCCTCAACGCCAGAGCCGTCACGTGACCGAAAGTGACCTTTGACCCAGAAGTGACGTCACCGAAAGTGACCTTTGACCCGGAGGTGATCTTTGATCTTTTAACCGAAAGTATCGTCATTTCCACATGATCCATGTCGTCAGAGTCACGGCTGAGATTATACTCGAAGATGTTGACTTTGAAGAGTGTTTCGATGGCATCAAGTTTACTTAACGACACGCCCTGGTAGTACTGAGCTTCTCTCTCCTGGTCTTGCCCAATACCGGTTGGCCATAGGATCACAATTGATGGGTGGAAGCTTATCCAGATGGATGGGGAGACAGCGGAATAAACATTTCCGGTCAGTGTAAGGGTCATTGCTCCCACTCTCTAACGCATGCATGCCTTCTCTATATTTGAGCCAGTCCATGATACCGATAGGGTGATCGGTCAGTTTGGTGACGAAGAAGGTGGCGTTGGTGACCCGTTCCATCATCCATTGGGTGTTGAGGCGTTGACGTTGAGCCCATTCCAAGGAATCCAATTGGTTCACTTGAGCCAGCACCGTATCTAGGGAAGCATGATGGTGAACGGCTGGTCAAATACCCGGATGTTTGTGCTCGGATAAAAGTACCGGACTTGGTGGGTTTCCTTATGCCGCAGCAAATAACCGAACGCCAGATTCAACTTCAAGGCTGTAGTTTGGTCGCTAAAGATGGTTAATACGTATCTGTGTAGAGTGGCGAGGTCCACCAACCGAAAATTATAGCCGTCGTGAAGCACCTGGTGACCCGGCGTGAGGCCCGCCTCCTGTACAGACCTTTTGGTCTTTGATATATGTTGGCATTTGTGGGAAGTTGATGCTTGGTCGACATCGGGCTGTCAGTATGTCGGCACCTCGTCCCACTTCCCTTATATGTGTTGTAATTTGAAAACATTGTCGTATATGAGGCCAATGGCGCGGGTAGGTGTCGTTCACTACAATGGTATCCGGCACTACATCAAAAGGAATATCTGTCGGATCCTCGATGAAACGGTCGTCAGCAATGGAGCCACCGGGTGCCGGGCCAGAAGGTGGATAGGGCTGTGTGCTTCCATGGCTGGTTCGGGACCAATGGCGTCGGTAGGTGTCATTCACCTCTATGGTATCTGAAACTACACATTGTAATGACCATCAGCAATGGAGACGCTGGGTGCCGGGTCAGAAAGAGGATAGGATTGCGTGCGTCTATGTATTGTCTGGGAATTTCCGAGGTCTTTGTTCATTGTCGGGAGGTATTGTTCAATGTTCGATGAATAACCCTGCGTGCAGAGTATTTGTGGATACGTCAATCACAAAGTTGTTCGCCGTACGCCTTTTCAATAATTTTTTACTGGTGAACACCACTGGTGGTCGTATACTGTGTGTCGTGGGGATTCGTTATGCTGCGTAACATGGCTTCTAGAAAGTGAATACAGTTTTCAGAATTTCGCTCCTTCTATAGCCACCGGCGTAGACCGATGACGTCATGACTTATAAATAGCGACGATGTAATGATCTGTAAATGGAACTGACGTAATGATTTATAAATAGACCAAGGGTTTTCCCATGGCCCGGTGTAGACCAATGACTTCGCGGCCTTGGCACGGTGCCAGGTCATTCGGCTTCGGCACGGTGCCAGGTCAGTTTCTATTGCGCCGGAATGGGCATAACATGTCCACCCCAGGTCTGGCTTATATTTTCAGCAAAAGTCACCCCATTGCCTCGAGACCCCTCCCATCGTCTTTTACAGCTCAATACAGAGAAAACAAGGTGCCAAGATGCCAGATCATTGTCCACTGCGCCGGGTAATTTTTTATGACGTTTTGGTACGATGCCAGCTGGCACGGTGGCAGGTCATTGGCACGGTGCCAGCTGGCACGGTGGCAGGTCATTGGCACGGTGCCAGGTCATACCCACTGTGCCGGATAATTTTCCATGACGTCATCTGGCTTTGGCACGGTGCCAGGTCATTGTCCACCGCGCCGGGTAATTTTCCATGACGTCTTTAGCACGGTGCCAGGTCGTTGGCACGGTGCCACGAATGTACATGTGAGTAACATCATCCGTGAGGTCATCGAATCCGAAAGTGACTTTTGACCCGGAAATTCCCCCGCACCGGAAATGAACTTGACCTTTCACCCGGAAGTCATGTGACCGGGAGTGACGTCATCCGCGACGTCATCGCCCTCCCGCTTCTCCTTAAAAAATAATAGTACATTTCACCTCTTCCTACTACTAGCAGGTCTGCGTCATATCAGATTTGGTGGACTATTAACATTATTTTCGACTGTCTGTGCGTGGCGCAGGGTGTGTACTCCCTCGTATATGTGGTGTCAATTGCTTACTATACTAGTGTATAATGAAATGTAAACCGTTAGGAAATATAATTCGCTTGCTATCTTTGAGCCCAGACAAGACTTGTTTTCCTAACAAGTAGTCTCTTCTGAATGTGGGTCTAGATTTCTTCGGACTTCTTTCACGTTACTATTACAGATGTGATTATCGCGCACTTAATCTTAGCTCTGCGCCTTTCCCAACATGTTATGTTGAGAAAATGGTACACAGAATATAAATAAACCCCGCCGAAATCGTCAACTCTTTAACGAATACCTGTAATTTAATTCACCGTCGGGTGTTGATCTATTTAATTCACCGCCGGGTGTTGATTTCTCTCCGGGTCAATGAGTTGGAATACGGCGGTGAATTAAATTCTGTCGGATGATCACAGCCAGTGCCAGATTATTAAGCTGAATTAGTGGCTGAAGTGGCCCGTCTGTCTTGTTGATAACATCTGTTATTCGATGTTCCCAATGTTAGGGGTGTTGTTTCTATGTCACGTGTTGCAACAACAACAAAAAGAAACAGGTGAACTAAGAATGCCTCTCTTCTTCCAACGTAAAACTTGAAAGGATGACTAACCTGCGAAACTCGGCCTCTTAGAACTCATCGCTGAATTTGTGTGAAAAGAAACCACTTATAATGCGCCTGCAGTGTTACGGGATTCTCTGCCAAGTTTGAAGGCTGTTCAAGATATAAAGCATATAGAACTATCCGGACACTTAAATCTTATATGAGCGAGAATAACTAGCTGTCAAAACATTCAAGTACCGGTACCACAATTTGTGCTGTATTTATTGTTTACACCAAAAAAGTATTCTGTTTCTAAACTACAACACTTTATATTATACAACAATAAAATATAAATTTTATCGTTGTACTTTCATATATGTATGTATGATACATGTATCTAACATTTTATGGTATGTTATTCATGGCTCACACGAAAAACAGATTTAGCTGATTGTGATTCCAGTAAAAACACTCGAAATAGCTCTAGGATGAAAACAGACCAGAAAATCTCACTGAAGAAAGAGCTCACCAGGCCCAACAGTGTAATGGTCAAGGCGGAAACCAGATCAGATAGTGTAAGTGAACAAATGAGACACCAGGTCAATGTCAACATTCAGAGAGGGACAAACCAGGACCAAAGAGTGCAACCAAGAAAGACACCACGCCACACAGTGTCAGTGCTCAATGGAAACACCAACCAGATAGCTTCAGCACTCGAGTGGAAAGTCAAAATCCAGTTGTGCCATCGCTCAAGGAAGACAGCAGAATAAATGGTGCCAACGATCAAGGAGAAGACCAGAACAGAGACTGTCGACAGCCAAGAAGGAACAGACAAGATAATGCCAATGACCATTAACCCAATGGCCAATAACCCAGACGAGACAGTCTCGGGTGCCAAGGAAGATGCCAGACCAAATAGTTGCTATGACAAGGGAACAAGCCATGCCAGATACAGTCAACGGCCAATGAAGAAAGCAAACCACTCAGGGGCAACTGACGAAGATGAAAGGTGAAACCATACCAAATAATAACCCGTATCATCAATTACCAAGGAAGGATGAAGGCCAGACATGTTGTCAAATGGAACAAAACCAGACAATCTCCACAGCCAAGAATGAAACCGAAAGTGAAAATTTTCACGGCCAATGAAGATTCCACACTAGCTAATGTCAACGGCAAAGGGAAAAATCAGACCAGGTAGTTTGTCTAGCCCAGGAAAAATTAAACCAGACCAGATAGTGTCAAAGACCAAGGCGGAAACCAGATCACATTATAGCATCGATCAATGAAGACACCCGTCCTAATATTGCTAACCTTAGACTGGCAACGGTCAAGGATGCAGCCGGGACAGACGATCTTCCTAAATAGAAGTAAGCACACCTTGTTTCAGGCAAAAAGGATGTTATGTGGTTTCTGACGTTTAATGGCGTACAATTGAGCCCATGTAAGTCAGGAGCTTTTCCTGTGGAAATGTAACTGATGACACTATAGCCTTGGTCTGTTGTGGTCGTTACAACGGTAACGTTAGAATCCATCCAGGATATCACATTCCGTCCTCCTCATGAAGCCACATTGTCGTAAAAAATGTGTTTGTCGGATGTCCAAGTTCAGAGAAATGCCCCGTCCATTCTTCACAGATATGTTTGGAGTCTCGCAAGGACTGTTCGATGACTGAGAGATCTCTTATAACAGCGTTAGACTGTCGTTTCATTATTCGGTTTGTATTCCATAGTGAGCTTCTCCTATCACCTAGAACAGTATACAGCGTCATCGGGTATCTCTACCTTGGCTTGTTGAGGAGTTTCTTCTCATCTCCGTCTCTTAGAGAGAATTACCTCTCTTAAATGGAGGTAAAAAAGGTCGCTTTTGCTTAATAACTTTTGACTTATTTATCATAACGTTCCAAAATTTTCAGGCCAATTACCTTGTATATTGTTACATGTTTTAACAGTGACTTTCCAATGAAAGTGTGCATTGTCTAATTCGTCTGTTAGACAAAATTAGACAGACGACAATTTGTTTTTTCAATGCCATCCGATGCGGATATATGTCCATGTTCGCCTATGGCGGATGTCTGTTCATTCGATATATTCTTGAATTTATTGGACAAAAACGACCTTTTTTACCTCCATTTTAGAGAGGTGGTTCTCTCTAGCCTGTTTAGTCTCATAGTAGCTGGGTGATGTACATCCTTCGGGCATCCATTTCCATTGGCTGACCATTTATCCAATCTCAGTAAACTCAGATATAATATCACGGAATATTATATCTGGATTCAGCCCTATATAAATCCCATGCGGATCTGAAACTACATTTGTTAACCAACCAGGTGGCTAACTTGTTGAAATCACGCCCACAGTAATTACACACGGTAGCAAGTGGACTGATATATAAACATTATCGGGAAACAGTATCCAAAATATGGCATCATTTCCAGACAGATCCGTGAAGGTCAAAGAGTTTCCTCCCGCCGAAAAGTCTGGCTTTGTTAGGGAGTAGAAAATATCAAAAGATTGTGCCGCGCGAGATGTTAATCTCCGTGAAGTAAACGTCAATCATTGTCAGAGAAAAAAGTCAAAAATGTTGGACAACATTTCGCACGAAGTTTTCATAGCGTTACGTCTAGATGGTATTCCCCTGATCTTGGTTTACCTAGATTGACAATTTATCATGCCTTCTTAAAGCTGACATGACCTTATTTAATGCACGAATGGTAGCGAAAAAAAAAATCTCACCAAGCTTATAGCCCCCGTTGAATAATGTCCGCCGGAACTAATCCATGTGAACGTGTATCTGTTGTGCCACTTTGCCGACTTTCACGACGCCATTACTGCCAACTTGTCATCCGAGTAACCTTGCCTCCACCGCATATATAAAGCCGGGGTCGACTGAGAGCCTTGCCAGTCTGAACGGACACTTGAACCGTCAACGTCGTTTGTATGCTGTCGTTGTTGTCACCAGCCGAGAGAAAAGCCGTACACAAAGATGTCAGATTCGGACTCTGTGAGCATCATATTCTATCACCCATTCATTCACACACAATATACGTATATGTGGAATAAAACTGGATACTAAACTGAAGGATCCGACTATTCAAATACGATCTAGACATAGCTTTTACCTCAAGACAAAGGACTTGTTTATCCCGTTACCATGCAGAGTCCCGTTATCTGAATTTACCTCAATAGAAAAAGAGAGGCGCGAAGGGAGACTACTCATGGTTCCATTTTATATTTCTTGAGGCTCTATGCGGTGCACTCCAATTGCGCTATGTATTACCAGACCCGATACGAGAACCTCGCTCCAAAATAAATGAAATTCAGACTTTCCATTCCAAACTAAGAATTGTTTTATGTTACGCCCACTAATCAGGCCCGACCATGCTGCCGTGTAATGGCCCGAGGGGGAAATGTGGGAGCTGCTCTTGCAGGCGGAGAGGGTGCTCCACAAGTTGTTCAAACCGGAATTGCAAATTCCTAAATTCAGAGGTACAAATTTAAACCGACCCTCTATTCTGATTGTCACCCTGTCCATTTGTAACTCATCCATCTATCGCTGTGTGAATTTATACGAATCAGTACATTCAATAAATATATTATGAAAGGGAGGGGAAGAAATAGATCAGTTTGAAGAAAAACTCTAATTCTTTAACAAATAATTATTCCATTTTTTATACGCCCGCCAAAAGGCCGGGCGTATTATGTGATGGGTTTCCGTCCGTGTGTCCGTCCGTCCGTCTGCCCTTCCCTCGTTTCCGGTGTATATCTGGGACAGTTTTGTAGATTCACAATTCCAATTTTTGGTGTGTGGATACCCTACGGAGAGGCGATGTATCACTTACCAAAATTAAAGTCGAGGTCAGAGCTGAAAGGTCACTGTTGCCTAAAATCTGGAAATCATTGATCATTGACAGTTTTCTATCCACAATTCAAATTTTGGTCAGTGAATGCCCTAGGGGGGAACGATGTGTTGCATACCGAATGTAGGTCGAGGTCAGAGGTCAATGGTCAGTGTGACCGAAAAATCAGGAAATAATGAAAAATTTCTAATTTTTTTGTGAGTGGATTCAGGAGGGAGAAATGAAGTGTCGCATATCAAAAATTAGGTCAAGATCGAAGGTCAAAGGTCACTGTCAGTAGGTACATTAGGGGACACGATGTTTCACATACCAAAATGTAGGTCAAGGGCAAAGGTCAAAGTCACTGTGATCCCAAAATCGTGAAATTGTTAAAAATCATGAGTTTTTGTGTCCATCGAGAAACTACGGGGAGACGGTTTGTCATGTACCAAAATTTAGGTCATCGTCAATGTGACCACAGAATGAAGAAATCTGAAAAAAACAAATTTGTGTCAGTAGGTCAAGGTCACTCTGACCCCAAAATCAAGAACTCATTAAAAGTCACATTTTTATGTGCCTGTCGAAGACGATGTCGTGTAATGCTATGTTGCGTTCTGTCCATTCATCCATCAACATTTGTTGTCCATGCGATATCTCTAGTTTCAAGGTATGGACTGATACTAAACTTTGACTATACCTTACTCTCATGGCAAAGAGGAGCCATACATTTGAGATCAATTTGTCAAAGGCCAAGGTCACAGTCCCCCAAAACTGAATCAACTTTAGCTGACTATATGTGTTAGGTTGGTATATAGCATTACACGACCTCGTCTTCGACAAGCACATGCAAATGTGACTTTTAATGAGTTCTTGATTTGGGGGTCACAGTGACCTTGACCTACTGACACAAAAAAATTTTTTTTTTAGATTTCTTCATTCTGGGGTCACATTGACGATGACCTAAATTTTGGTACATGACAAACCGTCTCCCCGTAGTTTCTCGATGGACACAAAAACTCATGATTTTTAACAATTTCAAGATTTTGGGATCACAGTGACTTTGACCTTTGACCTTGACCTACATTTTGGTATGTGACACATCGTGTCCCCTAATGTACCTACTGACACCAAAAAAATTATATTTAATAATTTTCTGATTTTGGGGGTGACGGTGACCTTTGACCTTCGATCTTGACCTAGTTTTTGATATGCGACACTTCATTTCTCCCTACTGAATCCACTCACAAAAAATTTGAAATTTTTCATGATTTCGGTCACACTGTCCATTGATCTCTGACCTCGACCTACATTCGATATGCAACACATAGTTCCCCCCTAGGGCATTCACTGACCAAAAATTTGAATTGTGGATAGAAAACTGTCAATGATCAATGATTTCCAGATCAAAAGTTCACATATATACATGTAGACCGGGCATGAACACTTCAAGTGATTTCATGTTTTCCAGGACAGTGACCTTTCACCTCTGACCTCGACTTTAATTTTGGTATGTGATACATCGTCTCCCCGTAGGGTATCCACACACCAAAAATTGGAATTGTAAATCTAGAAAACGGTCCCACATATAGACCGGAAACGAGGGACGGGCAGACGGACGGACGGACACACGGACGGAAACCGCCATCACATAATACGTCCGGCCTTTTGACGGGCGTATAAAAAATGGAATAATTATTTGTTAAAGAATTAGTTATTTTCTTTAAACTGATCTATTTCTTCCCCTCCCTTTCATAATATATTTATTGAATGTACTGATTCGTATAAACTCACACAGCGATAGATGGGTGAGTTACAAATGGACAGGGTGACAATCAGAATAGAGGGTCGGTTTAAATTTGTACCCCTGAATTTAGGAATTTGCAATTCCGGTTTGAACAACTTGTGGAGCACCCTCTCCGCCTGCGAGAGCAGCTCCCACATTTCCCCCTCGGGCCAGTACACGGGCAGCATGGTCGGGCCTGATTAGTGGGCGTAACATAAAACAATTCTTAGTTTGGAATGGAAAGTCTGAATTTCATTTATTTTGGAGCGAGGTTCTCGTATCGGGTCTGGTAATACATAGCGCAATTGGAGTGCACCGCATAGAGCCTCAAGAAATATAAAATGGAACCATGAGTAGTCTCCCTTCGCGCCTCTTTTTTTCTATTGAGGTAAATTCAGATAACGGGACTCTGCATGGTAACGGGATAAACAAGTCCTTTGTCTTGAGGTAAAAGCTATGTCTAGATCGTATTTGAATAGTCAGATCCTTCAATTTAGTATCCAGTTTTATTCCACATATACGTATATTGTGTGTGAATAAATGGGTGATAGAATATGATGCTCACAGAGTCCGAATCTGACATCTTTGTGTACGGCTTTTCTCTCGGCTGGTGACAACAACGACAGCATACAAACGATGTTGACGGTTCAAGTGTCCGTTCAGACTGGCAAGGCTCTCAGTCGACCCCGGCTTTATATATGCGGTGGAGGCAAGGTTACTCGGATGACAAGTTGGCAGCAATGGCGTCGTGAAAGTCGGCAAAGTGGCACAACAGATACACGTTCACATGGATTAGTTCCAGCGGGCATTATTCAACGGGGTCTTTTAGCTTGGTGATTTTTTTTTTCGCTACCATTCGTGCATTAAATAAGGTCATGTCAGCTTTAAGGAGACAAGAAGCAGATTATGCCAGAATGATAAATTGGAGTGAAATACATGGACAAGGCATAAAGAAATAAATTTGTCAGCTTACCGTGCATGTTGGACGGTCAGCTTGTTGAATTTCAGGAGGGAACAAAACAAAAAATCACGATTTAATTAACTTCCAAATATACACAACACCATGCGAGACAGTCATGGGTTTAAGGAATTCAGGAAGAGCCTGAATAACAGGAAAGCAATTCATTACACAAATGAAAAGTCAAGATATGACACCTTGCTCGCGATTTCTGACGCAAGAAATTCTCCTTTTATCACATGGATAATTTCACACAGTTTCTGCGAATTTCTGCAAACGACATTGCCCAGTTCCATCTGGAGCGCCGAACATGCGATAGGCGAAAACTTGCAGAGTCATTGCTTTTAATATGCTATTAGATCACAGATGTGGCTATCGCTACAGGTTAAAGACAAAGCAACCCATAAAAACGGTTGTACATTGCATTGAAGTACTGGGGGGCGGTGGGGAGGGAATCCACAAAGTCAGCATGGCTGAGTCATATCTGTTTTAGTGAACTATGTAACATTGTTTTAGACTGTCTGTTCATGGAAGAGGGGTTTGTATACTCCCTCGTATAGCAATGTGGTGTCAATTACTTACCATACCAGTGTAAAATGAAAACTAATCAGTTAGGAATTATAATTCGCTTGCTATCTTTGAGCCCAGACAAGACTTGTTTTCCGAAAAAGTAGTTTCTCTTGAGCATTGTTCTAGATTTCTTCGGACTTCTTTCACGTTACTTTTACAGATGTGATTATCGCGCACTTAATCTTAGCTGTGTGCCTTTCCTGACATGTTATGTTGAGAAAATGGTACACAGAATATAAATAAACCCCGCCGAAATCGTCAACTCTTTAACAAAAACCTGTAATTTAATTCACCGCCGGGTGTTGATTACCGCCGGTTCCAATCAGTTGGAATACGGCGGTGAATTAAATTCTGTCGGATGATCACAGCTAGTGCCAGATTATTAAGCTGAATTAGTGGCTGAAGTGGCCCGTCTGTCTTGTTGATAACATCTGTTATTCGATGTTCCCAATGTTAGGGGTGTTGTTTCTATGTCACGAAAAAGAAACAGGTGAACTAAGAATGCCTCTCTTCTTCCAACGTAAAACTTGAAAGGATGACTAACCTGCGAAACTCGGCCTCTTAGAACTCATCGCTGAATTTGTGTGAAAAGAAACCACTTATAATGCGCCTGCAGTGTTACGGGATTCTCTGCCAAGTTTGAAGGCTGTTCAAGATATAAAGCATATAGAACTCTCCGGACACTTAAATCTTATATGAGCGAGAATAACTAGCTGTCAAAACATTCAAGTACCGGTACCACAATTTGTGCTGTATTTATTGTTTACACCAAAAAATTATTCTGTTTCTAAACTACACCACTTTATATTATACAACAATAAAATATAAATTTTATCGTTGTACTTTAATATATGTATGTATGATCTAACATTTTATGGTATGTTATTCATGACTCACACGAAAAACAGATTTCGCTGATTGTGATTCCAGTAAAAACACTCGAAATAGTCCTAGGATGAAAACAGACCAGAAAATCTCACTGAAGAAAGAGCTCACCAGACCCAACAGTATAATGGTCAAGGCGGAAACCAGATCAGATAGTCTAAGTGACCAGATGAGACAGCAGGCCAGTGTCAACATTCAAAGAGACAAACCAGGACCAAAGAGTGCAGCCCAGAAAGACGTACACCACCCCACACAGTGTCAGCGCTCAATGGTAACACCAACCAGATAGCTTCAGCAGTCGAGTGGAAAGTCAAAATCCAATTGTGCCATCGCTCAAGGAAGACAGCAGAATAAATGGTGCCAACGATCAAGGAGAAGACCAAAACAGAGACTGCAACCCTCACAGTAGCAAGGTATATGGCTTCAAGAGGTATTTACCTCTCTGGTACCTTAGACGTGCCTTAATTGTACCTTAAATTTAGAGTGTACCCAAACGATCGCTTGTAGCCCAGTTGACTTATTGTACCAATAACGAAGGAGAAACAGGCAACATAGTGCCAATGACCATTAACCCAATGGCCAATAAGCCCGACGAGACCGTCTCTGGTGCCAAGGAAGATGCCAGACCAAATGGTGACTATGACAAGGGAACAAGCCATGCCAGATAGAGTCAACGGCCAATGAAGGAAGCAAACCAAGAAAGGAACTGACGAAGATGAAAGGTGAAACCATACAAAATAATAACAACCCGTATCATCAACTACCAAGGAAAAATCAAGGCCAGATAGTGTCAAATGGAACAAAATCAGACATCCAATGTCCACATCCAAGAAAGAAATCGAACGTGAAAATGTTCAAGGCCAATGAAGATCCCACACTAGCTAATATCAACGGCAAAGGGGGAAAATCCGATCAGGTAGTTTGTCTAGCCCAGGAAAAAATTAAACCAGACTAGATAGTGTCAAAGACCAAGGCGGAAACCCGATCACATTATAGCATCAATCAATGAAGACGCCCGTCCTAATATTGCTAACCTTAGACTGACAACGGTCAAGGATGCAGCCGGGACAGAAAATCTTCCTAAATTGAAGTAAGCACACCTTGTTTCACGCAAAAAGGATGTTATGTGGTTTCTGGCGTTTAATGGCGTATAATTGAGCTCATGTAAGTCAGGAGCTTTTCCTGTGGAAATGTAACTGATGGCACTATAGCCTTGCTCTGTTGTGGTCGTTACAACGGTAACGTTAGAATCCATCCAGGATATCACATTCCTTCTTCCTCATGAAGCCACATTGTCGTAAGAAAGGTGGTTGTCGGATGTCCAAGTTCGGAGAAATGCTCCGCCCATCCTTCACAGATATGTTTGGGGTCTTGCAAGGACTGTTCGATGAATAAGAGTTCTCTTATAACAGCGTTAGACTGTCGTTTTATTATTCGGTGGTACAGCTGTGTATTCCATAGTGAGCTTCTATCACCTAGAACCACAGGGCTAAGTAGCACTGTTTTGTCAGAGATTTTTTTGAAATTTAAATTTTTTTGAATTTTTAAATTTTAAATTTTTTTTCAACATCTTGGAAACACTAAATTATTATATAGCTTACTATAATACTCATACATGGTCATATTTTAAAGCGCGAGCCCGTGTTTGCCAAGCATGGAAAATCTATATAGTGTAATTTTCCATGCTTGGCAAACACGGGCTCGCGCTTTAAAATATGACCATGTATGAGTATTATAGTAAGCTATATAATAATTTAGTGTTTCCAAGATGTTCAAAAGAAATTAAAATTTTAAAATTTAAAAAAATTAAAATTTTAAAATTAAAAAAAAAAAAATTTAAATTTTCAAAAAAATCTCTGACAAAACAGTGCTACTTAGCCCTGTGTCTAGAACAGTATACAGAACAGTCATCGGGTATCTCTACCTTGGATTGTTGAAGAGTTTCTTCGTCTGTTTTAGCAGGTTAGAGAGAATGACCTCTCTAAAATGGAGGTAAAAAGGTCGTTTTTTCTTAATAACTTTTGACTTATTTATCATAACGTTCCAAAATTTTCTGGCCAATTACCTTATATATTGTTACATGTTTTAACAGTGGCATCCCAATGAAAGTGTGCATGGTCTAATTCGTCAGTTCTTATGTAAATTAGACAGACGACAATTTGTTTTTTCAATGTCATCCGATGCGGATATATGTCCATGGTCGCCAATGGCGGATGTCTGTTCATTCGATATATTCTTGAATTCATTGGACAAAAACGACCTTTTTTATCTCCATTTTAGAGAGGTGGTTCTCTCTAACCTGTTTAGTCTCAACCACCTCGCTGGGGGTCTAATAACACCCCAGCCACCAGTCCGATTTTTGGACCGGATTCGGGGCCTTCGCGCACATCGCCGGAAGTGACATCATATATAGTAAAATAGATGTTTACCGAACATTTCGATTATTTTTCAAGTCTGCATAATACCTCTGTTGACCTAGAGTTAAAAAGAATTATCTGGAGATAATTTTCCCTGTTTATCTGGAAAGAGCATATGAAAAGTAGTTCGCTCATGTGCAACACTGAAGGAGTTGTTCGGCCGGATTCAAACTGAACCGTGCGTTCGTTGGTTTTCCCCTATACGTCATAGCAACGTAGTAAAGGTCAACTGCCGCTATTGGAGGCAGGGATGGTAAATGAGCCTGCGAAATGGAGCATGCGCTGTGGGGAGGATGGTTTAGTCTCCTAGTAGCTGGGTGATGTACATCCTTCGGGCATCCATTTCCATTGGTTGACAATTTATCATGCCTTCTTAAGGGAAAAAGAAGCAGATTATGCCAGAATGATAAATTGGAGTGAAATACATGGACAAGGCATAAAGATATAAATTTGTCAGCTTACCGTGCATGTTGGACGGTCAGCTTGTTGAATTTCAGGAGAGAACAAAATTAAAAATCACGATTTAATTAACTCCCACACATACACAACACCATGCGAGACAGTCATAGGTGTAAGGAATTCAGGAAGAGCCTGAATAACAGAAAACAAAATCATTACACAAATGAAAAGTCAAGATATGACACCTTGCTCGCGATTTCTGACGCAAGAAATTCTCCTTTTATCACATGGATAATTTCACACAGTTTCTGCGAATTTCTGCAAACCAGAAGATAGTCCTGTCTGCATTAGAACAGTACGTTATTGATTGGTCTAAGCGAGAAAAAGTTGAACCTACAGTACTCGCTGATTGGCTGGACCTCACCAAGAGCAAGGTCGTTGAAACAATTCGCCATATTGACAGAAGTTCTCTTCCCCTAGCAAAACAAGTACTGAGAAACCTCAATTCGCAAGAAGTTCTAGCAAATCTCCAGAGTAAATTCGTCATAGTCCCAGCAGACAAAGCTCCGAATAATATAATATTCATATGTAAATATTACTATTACCAGGTGCTGGTTAAAGAATTGAGTGTAGACATATCTTCATCAAATCTGTCTACTTACTCCCAAACTGCATTCACTCTGGAAGATTTATTTAACAATCACAAAAAGTTTCTCAAGGAAAGAGGTATTTGTCTTCCAACCAATCATAGCGACATACCAAAAATATACTGGACTCCCAAAATGCATAAATCACCATACAAAGCTAGATTCATAGCTGGTTCTAGAAGCTGCACCACCAAGCTTCTTTCAACCCTGTTAACGAGGGCCCTTCAGGAGGTAAAAGCATTTTGGGAAAGGTATTGCGCCACTATTTCTAAAAACTCTGGCGTTGAATGTATGTGGATATTGAAAAACTCAAAATGTCTTACGGAAGAACTTGATGCTAAAGGTCACATACCGTACAGACATGTATCCACATGGGATTTCTCGACTCTCTATACTACAATCCCTCATCAGGACCTTATTGACCGTCTAAGTTCATTAATAGTATCTGTGTTCAAGAAAACTGATCGTAGATATATTAATGTCGGAAGCCATAAAACATTCTTTAGCTCGACTACATACAAGAGATATCATTCATGGGATGTTTCTTTGTTTATAGAGTTGCTTGAATTTCTCATTAAAAATATCTATGTGAAATTTGGCAACACAATATATCAGCAGCATATAGGTATTCCAATGGGTACTAATTGTGCACCCCTGTTGGCCGACCTGTATCTGTTCTCTTATGAATATGACTATATGCAGGCGCTTTCAAAACCGATCCATTCAAAGCCCGTTCCTTCTCATTCACCAAACGCTATATAGACGATCTTCTCGCTGTGGATAATCGCTATATAAATGACGCAGTGAAGGATATATATCCACCTTCACTGGATTTGAAGGAAACTACAGATAGCCCTACAGCCACATCTTATTTAGATCTCTATCTCTATAAAAATGAAGCGGGCATTCTCTCTCGTCGACTTTATGACAAAAGAGATGATTACAATTTCGACATCGTAAACTATCCCTTTCTGGATAGTAATATTCCAGTGGGACCTGCATATGGCGTATACATATCTCGCTTAGTAGCATTTGCTAGATCCTGTGTTAAATGTGATGATTTTAATCAACGTCACAAAACACTGTTGCAGAAACTTATAAAACAGGGCTATTCTACCAAGCGCCTCCACTCAAAGTTTCTCAAATTTGGCGATACATATCGCATGCTGATAGCAAAATACGAACGTAGCGTGCAAGATCTATGGGGCTACGTTTCGTAACATGTGTCTAATTCCGCTTAACCCGGGGCTAGGGGCCGTATGAGCCCATGTACTTCAAGATCCTCATGGTACTCATATGAACAGTCACAATCAAAGCGTGACTGAGGTACATCATTTTTAGATGACGACTCTATAACGAATATTATGGATTAAGAATACTGATCAGCGATACGGATTTGATATTTTTGAACATCATGATGTCTTGCCGGCATCATTGAAAACTGTTGACCGCTTCTCTCTTGCAGGAAACAAGCCTATGTTTATGTATACTTTTGTCTTTTTGAATTTGCTGCTAATACTGTTATATGGAAATGGAATAGGTCTTTGGATTATGGACGCGGATATTCTCTAATGGACGACGGCTGGATTATGAATGACGGACTAGACGCTTGTAATTGCCCAGTTCCATCTGGAGCGTCGAACATGCGATAGGCGAAAACTTGCAGAGTCATTGCCTTTAATATGCTATTAGATCACAGATGTGGCTATCGCTACAGGTTAAAGACAAAGCAACCCATAAAAACGGTTGTACATTGCATTGAAGTACTGGGGGGCGGTGGGGAGGGAATCCACAAAGTCAGCATGGCTGAGTCATATCTGTTTTAGTGAACTATGTAACATTGTTTTAGACTGTCTGTTCATGGAAGAGGGGTTTGTATATTCCCTCGTATAGCAATGTGGTGTCAATTACTTACCATACCAGTGTAAAATGAAAACTAATCAGTTAGGAATTATAATTCGCTTGCTATCTTTGAGCCCAGACAAGACTTGTTTTCCTAACAAGTAGTTTCTCCTGAGCGTTGTTCTAGATTTCTTCGGACTTCTTTCACGTTACTTTTACAGATGTGATTATCGCGCACTTAATCTTAGCTCTGTGCCTTTCCTGCCATGTTATGTTGAGAAAATGGTACACAGAATATAAATAAACCCCGCCGAAATCGTCAACTCTTTAACAAAAACCTGTAATTTAATTCACCGCCGGGTGTTGATTACCGCCGGTTCCAATGAGTTGGAATACGGCGGTGAATTAAATTCTGTCGGATGATCATAGCCAGTGCCAGATTATTAAGCTGAATTAGTGGCTGAAGTGGCCCGTCTGTCTTGTTGATAACATCTGTTATTCGATGTTCCCAATGTTAGGGGTGTTGTTTCTATGTCACGTGTTGCAACAACAAAAAAAAGAAACAGGTGAACTAAGAATGCCTCTCTTCTTCCAACGTAAAACTTGAAAGGATGACTAACCTGCGAAGCTCGGCCTCTTAGAACTCATCGCTGAATTTGTGTGAAAAGAAACCACTTATAATGCGCCTGCAGTGTTACGGGATTCTCTGCCAAGTTTGAAGGCTGTTCAAGATATAAAGCATATAGAACTATCCGGACACTTAAATCTTATATGAGCGAGAATAACTAGCTGTTAAAACATTCAAGTACCGGTACCACAATTTGTGCTCTATTTATTGTTTACACCAAAAAATTATTCTGTTTCTAAACTACACCACTTTATTTTATACAACAATAAAATATAAATTTTACCGTTGTACTTTCATATATGTATGTATGATACATGTATCTAACATTTTATGGTATGTTATTCATGGCTCACACGAAAAACAGATTTAGCTGATTGTGATTCCAGTAAAAACACTCGAAATAGCGCTAGGATGAAAACAGACCAGAAAATCTCACTGAAGAAAGAGCTCACCGGATCCAACAGTTTAATGGTCAAGGCGGAAACCAGATAAGATAGTGTAAGTGAACAAATGAGACAACAGGTCAGTGTCAACATTCAGAGAGGGACAAACCAGGACCAAAGAGTGCAGCCAAGAAAGACACCACGCCACACAGTGTCAGTGCTCAATGGAAACACCAACCAGATAGCTTCAGCACTTGAGTGGAAAGTCAAAATCCAGTTGTGCCATCGCTCAAGGAAGACAGCAGAATAAATGGTGCCAACGATCAAGGAGAAGACCAGAACAGAGACTGTCGACAGCCAAGAAGGAACAGACAAGATAATGCCAATGACCATTAACCCAATGGCCAATAACCCAGACGAGACAGTCTCGGGTGCCAAGGAAGATGGCAGACCAAATAGTTGCTATGACAAGGGAACAAGCCATGCCAGATACAGTCAACGGCCAATGAAGAAAGCAAACCACTCAGGGGCAACTGACGAAGATGAAAGGTGAAACCATACCAAATAATAACCCGTATCATCAATTACCAAGGAAGGATGAAGACCAGACATGTTGTCAAATGGAACAAAACCAGACAATCTCCACAGCCAAGAACGAAACCGAAAGTGAAAATTTTCACGGCCAATGAAGATTCCACACTAGCTAATGTCAACGGCAAAGGGAAAAATCAGACCAGGTAGTTTGTCTAGCCCAGGAAAAATTAAACCAGACCAGATAGTGTCAAAGACCAAGGCGGAAACCAGATCACATTATAGCATCGATCAATGAAGACACCCGTCCTAATATTGCTAACCTTAGACTGGCAACGGTCAAGGATGCAGCCGGGACAGACGATCTTCCTAAATTGAAGTAAGCACACCTTGTTTCAGGCAAAAAGGATGTTATGTGGTTTCTGACGTTTAATGGCGTACAATTGAGCCCATGTAAGTCAGGAGCTTTTCCTGTGGAAATGTAACTGATGACACTATAGCCTTGGTCTGTTCTGGTCGTTACAACGGTAACGTTAGAATCCATCCAGTATATCACATTCCGTCCTCCTCATGAAGCCACATTGTCGTAAAAAATGTGTTTGTCGGATGTCCAAGTTCAGAGAAATGCCCCGTCCATCCTTCACAGATATGTTTGGAGTCTCGCAAGGACTGTTCGATGACTGAGAGATCTCTTATAACAGCGTTAGACTGTCGTTTCATTATTCGGTTTGTATTCCATAGTGAGCTTCTCCTATCACCTAGAACAGTATACAGCGTCATCGGGTATCTCTACCTTGGCTTGTTGAGGAGTTTCTTCTCCTCTCCGTCTCTTAGAGAGAATTACCTCTCTTAAATGGAGGTAAAAAAGGTCGCTTTTGCTTAATAACTTTTGACTTATTTATCATAACGTTCCAAAATTTTCAGGCCATTTACCTTATATATTGTTACATGTTTTAACAGTGACTTCCCAATGAAAGTGTGCATTGTCTAATTCGTCTGTTAGACAAAATTAGACAGACGACAATTTGTTTTTTCAATGCCATCCGATGCGGATATATGTCCATGTTCGCCTATGGCGGATGTCTGTTCATTCGATATATTCTTGAATTTATTGGACAAAAACGACCTTTTTTACCTCCATTTTAGAGAGGTGGTTCTCTCTAGCCTGTTTAGTCTCATAGTAGCTGGGTGATGTACATCCTTCGGGCATCCATTTCCATTGGCTGACCATTTATCCAATCTCAGTAAACTCAGATATAATATCACGGAATATTATATCTGGATTCAGCCCTATATAAATCCCATGCGGATCTGAAACTACATTTGTTAACCAACCAGGTGGCTAACTTGTTGAAATCACGCCCACAGTAATTACACACGGTAGCAAGTGGACTGATATATAAACATTATCGGGAAACAGTATCCAAAATATGGCATCATTTCCAGACAGATCCGTGAAGGTCAAAGAGTTTCCTCCCGCCGAAAAGTCTGGCTTTGTTAGGGAGTAGAAAATATCAAAAGATTGTGCCGCGCGAGATGTTAATCTCCGTGAAGTAAACGTCAATCATTGTCAGAGAAAAAAGTCAAAAATGTTGGACAACATTTCGCACGAAGTTTTCATAGCGTTACGTCTAGATGGTATTCCCCTGATCTTGGTTTACCTAGATTGACAATTTATCATGCCTTCTTAAAGCTGACATGACCTTATTTAATGCACGAATGGTAGCGAAAAAAAAAATCTCACCAAGCTTATAGCCCCCGTTGAATAATGTCCGCCGGAACTAATCCATGTGAACGTGTATCTGTTGTGCCACTTTGCCGACTTTCACGACGCCATTCCTGCCAACTTGTCATCCGAGTAACCTTGCCTCCACCGCATATATAAAGCCGGGGTCGACTGAGAGCCTTGCCAGTCTGAACGGACACTTGAACCGTCAACGTCGTTTGTATGCTGTCGTTGTTGTCACCAGCCGAGAGAAAAGCCGTACACAAAGATGTCAGATTCGGACTCTGTGAGCATCATATTCTATCACCCATTCATTCACACACAATATACGTATATGTGGAATAAAACT